>VZUI01047554.1:0-90706 GCA_013401135.1 Cettia cetti | reverse complement strand
TGCCCCCGCTCCCCCCGCCCCACGCACCGTCCCCCGCGCCTCCTCCGAGCGCATCCCCGGCCGCCGCCGCCGCCGCCGCCGCTGCCCCTGGGGCGGTGCCGGGTGGGGCGGGGTGGGGCCCCCACGGGCGGGGAGGGGCCGCGTGGGGCGGAGCTCCCCTCCCCCACCCTTTTTTTTTTTGGGGTGGGGGTGCCCCGCCCTTGAGGTGACATCATCGGCAGCCAATGGGCGGCTCCCCTCGCATCCGGCGTTGCCATGGGAACGCGCAGGCTTTGGTGGACCCCAACTTGCTCCCACCCCCCTCACACGGAGGGCACCCCAAAATCGGGGTGGGGGCTGCTGCTGGAGGGCTCAGACCTGGGGAACTTGTGGTAGTGATGAGGAGGGGCTGATACCCCCCCCCCCATTTGGGGTGCCGTGGTCCCCCTGCACCCCCATCCACAGGGGCTTGGAGCACCCCCAAATCTGAGCACCCACGGGTGCCCTGGGGGGGCACTGCCTGCACTCCCCCCCCCCAGCCTCTGCCTCCCGAGCTCCCCACCACACAAGTAAGCCCCCCAAATATGTGGGGTACCCCCGCAGCACCCCCAGTGGGGTACCCCAGGGTGGCAGGGTCCTGGCAGAGTTGGGGGAGCCTCTCCAGGGGGCTGCAGCCACGGTGGGGTCTGGGGGTCGCCTGGCCCCTTCCTGGGGTGGGTCTGGGGGTCTCGGGGAGCCCTGGCCTGGGCTGGAGAGGCCGGTGGGAATCTGCCCCCACTCATCCCCCGTCCCTGGACCCCACTGTTTTTCCAGCCCGTTGTCCCCAGGGGAGCTGGCTGCTCCCGGCAGCCTCGGGCTGTCACAACCCTGGAGTGTCCCCAGATGCCCACCCTGCACTGGGTGTGCTGGGGCAGCCCCCGGCTGGGTTGATGAGTCCATGAACCCCCAGATGCAGGAGCCCACCCCCAGCCCGTCCCCAGGGATGGGGGCTCAGCCAGGGGTCCCCTACTCACAATGTCCCTGCCGGGGTGACTCGAGGAGCAGGACACAGCCACCAAGGTGGGGACCTTGGCACACACAGGTGTGACCCCACACTTGTTCCAAGCCACCACACCTCAATTGGGACCAAACCGCCTCTTTTTGGCAAAAATGCCCTTCCCCTCCTCAGGAAACACCCAGGGGCTCCAGGATAGGCTCAGGTGGGGACCCTCCCTTGGCCACCCTCCCCTGGGCAGCGCTTGGGGACCAGAAAAGCTTTTGGGGGATGAGTGGGCCCTGCACCCAAAGGCACCCCCACCCCAATGTCACCGAGCTGAAGGACCAACAAGAGGCACAGGTGACCTCCCAAAAAACACAGAAGAAAGGGGGCAGCAGGGAAGGGGTGCCTCCAAGATCCCCTCTCCTGCTCTCCCTGGCAGCTGCACATCCCCAAGGATGGATTGGGGCAGGAGGGGTTGGACCCTGGGCAGGGAATGGTGCAGCTGCTCCTCACGAGGTGCCCACAAGCCACAATTCAGCAGTGACAATTCAGGGTGACTTTGGAGAATCCATGACCCCCTGGATGTGTTGGAGGAGCTGGTTCCAGCTGGAGAGCGGCATGTGGCCACCACAGCCCCCTGTGCATCCCCCAGCAGCTCCAGGGAACAATCCTCTGTCACTGAGGAAGAAAAACAAGTGGAAGCATCCCCAAGGAGACCCTCAGGAATTGTTGACCTACACAGCTCATCCTGGGGGAAACAGCCTGGGGCTGACCCCACTGGAGCCATCTATGCTCCAAGGCAAGACAGAAATGGTCAAAAAACCTGGAATTAGCTCCAAGACAAGAGCAGGAAGCACAGCCTGCCCCAGGGAACTCATCCCGGGCCCCACAGCAGCTCCAAGGGGAAAGGAACTGGGCCAAGGAGGGATTTATTCAGGATTTCAGTGACACACAGCATCAAGTTTCTCCTCATTCCAAGGTCAAGTGCTGAAGGAAAAGGCTGGATCATGGCCACCTCACCCAGGTTTGGGATGATGCCTGTGTGAGAAACACCTGGTGCAGGCATCAACCTTTTTTTTTTTTTTTTTTTTTTTTTTTTTTTTTTTTTTTTCTTTTTTTTTTTTTTTTTTTTTTTTCCCTGAAGGCAGGAGCTGCCAGGGAAAGTGGGAAGAGTTTTCCAGAAGGTGGGATGAGGGTGCTGAGCCTGATCTCCCAAACCTCCCTGCTTAGAATGGAAGCAGCCATTCAAATCCAAATCCAGGCACCCAAATCCCTCCCGAAAAGGCCCAGGATCTGCTTTGGGAGGGGACAAAGGGCACAGCTGGGTGCCATGGGAGCAGGCAGGGCAGGTGCTGTGACACAGCCAGCCGTGTTTGTCACAAGCTGTCACTCAGCGAGCACAGTGGCACCTTGGCCACAGCAAATGAGCAGGCTGAGTCCCAAAGAGCCCCCAAATCCACGCATTCAGGAAAAGGGGTTTGAGGCGGGAGAACCACAGAACTTGACCCCAACCCCCGGGGTCACTGCCCAGGAGGCTCCAGCCCTGCCAGGATTTGGCTCCTGCCAGCCCCGGCCTCTTGTCCCTCACAGCCCTTTGGCACCTGCCCCACTCCTCATTCCCCCTTTGGCACCTGCCCCACTCCTCACTCCCCCTTTGACACCATCCCACTTCCATGTGCTGCTGTTTAATCCCTAAGGAAACCCAGTGGCAACTCCTGTCACCATGGCAATGAGGCAGCATTCCCACCGTCCCTCCTTCCCAGCAGGTGCCCAAATCTGGAATTGTGGCCTCTCCTGCTCTCCTGAAGCCCTTCCCAGTAGGTTGGGATGTTCCAGAGGCTTCAGTGCCAGGATCATCCTCTTGCTCCGAGGGCAAGGCTGCAGTGTGGGAAGCTGTGGCATTCCCAGCAGGGTCTGATCCCAGCCTGATCCCAGCCATGGGGCAGCTCCATGGGGGAACTGTGGTTGTGTCAGGGCTCTTTCCACAATTCCCACTCCAGGTATTCCACACCACATCCCGGCACACACAACCTCTGCCCGTGCCCAGCCCGTTCTCAGCTCTCCAGAGGCTCCCCTTGGAACAGCCCCTCTCCCACGGGGACGATCCCTGCTGGAACTCCCCCGGCCCGAGGCACGGCAGCTGCTGGGTGGGCAGTGCCAGACGCGGGTGCTGAATTCCACGAGGATGGAGCAGGGCTGGGAGCTTTTCTGCGGAGCCCGCAGGTCCTCCAGCCCTTTTAGCTCCTCCTGCCCCCTCCCCACCCCGGCGGAGTTCTCCCCTCCCAGCGGCTGTGTGGGCAGGGATACAGGGAAGAGCCAGGCACGGAGGCACCACGCCCTTTTTTACACGGTAATTTGATGCAGCAAGACAGAAAAATGGGAGGGAGACGCTGCCAAACGATTCCCAGTGAAACTCTGGAATGGCTTTCAGCCAAATCTCACAAAACCACGAATGGAGACACGCAGCTCCTACAGCTCTGCTTCCCAGAGCTGCCGCGGGATTTGGGAGAAAGCAAACCCACTTTGCAAAGCCCTCGGATCTGAAATCCCTGGTAGCAAAAATTTATTTCCATGACCAAAGACGAGGAGAATTTTATAAACTTATTCTATCAGCCATCCAAGGAAACAGTAAATATCCCATCACCCGGCAGCCAGGCATCCACGAGGGCTCTGCCACACCCCCTGCGGGCACATCACCTGTCCTGCCTCCTTCCCGACCCTCCCTGCCAGGGAATTCCAGGAAGGTCTGCAGCGGATCCAGCCAGCCTCCAGCTCTAGTGTCCAATGAGATAAGGAGAAAAAACAAGCAGCACACTCATTTCAAAGCCCAACAAAGACATGGACAGTGTTAGATTCTCCTAAAAAGAAGTAGTCCCGATGCGTTTTTTCTCCCCCCAAAGCCCCGGTGCCTGGGATCAGCGCATGAGCAGGCTGTGCTTTGGTCCATCCACCCTCTCCAGCTTCTCAAAGTGTTTCCTGGCATTCCGGATGTTGATCAGCGTGGCTGCGGAAGCTGCGACAGAAAAGGGACAGGGGAGATAAAAAGAAGTTAAAAATGGTGAGAGTCACCACGTCTTCAGGGCTGCCTGGCTCCAACAGCTCTGTCTGCAGAGTCTGGGGGCATCCTGCTGCTCCCAGGCAGGCAAAATCCACAGTGGGATGGGCTGGGCAAAATCTCATGTGAGATGGTCTGGGCAAGGTTTAAGGTGGGATGCTCTGGGAAGAATTCAATAGGGGAAGATCTGGGCAAAACTTGATCTGGGATGGCCTGGGCAAAATTTAATGTGGGATGGGTAAAAATTAAGTCTGGGCAAATTTCAGCATGGAATGGTCTGAGTAAAATTTAATGTGGGAAGGTCTGAGCAAAGTTTAATGAGGGCAAATTTAATATGGGAAGCTCAGGGCTGTTGGCTGATCCCAGAAGAACATGAGGAAAAGCCTCTCCCAGGGAGAGCTGCTCATCCCAGAGCTGCTCCCCAGCCCAGCAATGCCCAGCTGGTGCCTCACTCCCAGGGATCCCACACTGTCCCTAATTCCCCAAGTGAGGAGGGCAGGGAAACCACAGCAGCAGCCCCCAGGAGCCCTGGGCAGTGTCCCTGGAGCCCCTGAGCTCCCAGCAGGAATTCCAAGAGCTCTGTAAACAGGGATCTGCTCCCATGGGCTGCAGCCTGGCACTGCTGCAGCTCCTCCTTGGGATAAATAGATGATGCTAAAATTAGCCTGTCCACCCGAGACAGCCCAGGCAGCCAGAGCAACACCCAAACATGAGCCAGCTCTGCTTCCTCCCCAAAAATCACCAGGGCTGCCAGCTCCCAACTGCCCAAAATAGGTTTTAGGCACAACCTGCCCAGCCAGGTCTGGTTTGGTGGCTCCCTGTGACAGCAGCAGCAGCTCAGCTCTGCCACCACCTCTGCAGGGTCCTGCTCAACCTCAATACCTCCCTCTTCACTACAATTAGTCCTGTAATTAAAAACTCATTTTCCAAAAGAAACACGGTTTAAACTGGACTAATTTCACCTTTTCTGAGGTTTTTCTGTTTGTTTTTTTTTTGTCCCAAGCAGGTTTCTCTTGGCTCTGACTTACGTATGGAGGGGTCTGACATGACCACCATCACGTAGGTGTTGGATGTGAAAATGTCAATGAAAGCAGCAAAGTTGGAGTTCCTGACCTCCATGCTCTGGAAAGAAGCTGCCAGCTTACTGAAAAACAAGGAAATAAAGAGAGACAATGAAGAGCCTTTGTGCCCACATGGCCAAAAACCCTGGTCTGAGCTGTTAGGAACAAGGAGGAGCTGGAATTCCCACTTGGCAAGGTGTGGTTACAGCAGGGCTTTGGCTGGGCTTGCTTTGAAAGGCAAATTTCCTCAGTTTTGGGCCAAATGAGAACAATATCAACTGATTGTGCATTGAATGAAGGAAATTCCAGACACAACCCCCTGACCAGGCCTGGTCCCCATGGATGCCCAGCAGGACACTCTGGATGAGCAGCAGAAATAAGCATAAAATGGGAATACCTGGAGACATCTCAACATCTGTAAACCCCCAGAAACCTCTCCATCCTATCCAGCTCCACACACCCTCAGGATTAACCTGACTGTGGAGCCTGGGGGCTGTGCAAAGCCAAGCTTGCCACTTTTCCACTGAAAATAGGGATAAACAGTCCAAGCCACGTCCTCCCCAGCCAGCCCTGAGGGCCTGGGCTGGAGCAGAGATCTCCAGCTGCCATTCCCAGTTTCCAAGAGAAACACTTTTGATCAGTTCAGCACTGGAATTCCTCTGCCTTGATACAGAAGGAGGCCTGGAATAAAACAGCACCAAACCTCTCCCACCATGAGCAAAGCAGGAGTTAAATTAACATTTAATGATTTGTGTTCCAGCAAAATTCCACCCGGCATTCCAGCTGCTGAGGAGTCAAACTGGGATTCTCTGGGAAGCCCTCTGGAAAAGCTGGAACAGCCCTGATCTCCCCAGTGCTGATGGGAGCAGCTCACCTGCAGCTCAGCTTGAACTGTTTGATGATGTTGCTGATCTTCTCAAACCTGTGCACATCCCGCTGCTCCTTGCACTGATAGTGGGAAATCACCTGGAGAAGGGGCACAGCAGTCAGGGATTCCAGCACAGCTCTCCCACAGCAATCCTGGGAGTGGCTGGGGAGCAGGGCAGGGATTCCCTCTGCCTTTGGCTGACTGCACCCTGGGAAGTGTTTACAGCGATTCCTGTGGGGCCTTCGTGGAGAAACTCAGTGACAGGATCAGCACAAAGGATGGCACAGATCTGCCAGGTGACACCACTGTCCCCTCAGGGCTGAAGGCTTCACCTCAGCAGCAATTTAAATCTTGATCCAAAAACAGGAGGAAACAGAGGGAAAAAAAAATGTGTCCATCACCTCAGGATTGAGGCAAGTGCTGCGATGCATTTTCCCTCCTAAGGTGCTGCTGGGATATTCCCATCCTGCACAGGCAGTGATCCCAAAGCCAAACCAAGCTGTTCCTCCCTAGGAAAAGCAGCTCAAAGGCAGCTGCTTCCTTGGGAATTCCTTCTCCATCACTCCAGAGGGAGCAGAGGGAGCTCAGAGCAGTTCTCTCCTTTTCCTCCCCAGAGATCCAGCAGCCAGGAGCAGCCCTGAGTGCCTGGATGCCAACACCCAGGGGATCTGAAGGGCTTCAGGAATCCTTGGAAGCATCTCCATAAACATTCCCACTGAGCTGGTGGCCCCAGCCCTTGATTCCTCAGCCACACGGAGTGAGAGCTGCATTTCCTGCCCAAACAGCTCCACCCCCACAGCAAACCTGACAGGAATCTCCCCAAAACCTTAGGCCAGCTGCTTTGAACTCTTCACAATTCCAAAATCAGCTCTCACTGGATGTGTCAGGAGCCCTTGCACAGTGAAGTGAAACTGCTCTATTCAGGGAGCCACATTTAACAGTTTTTTTAGGGTTTTTTTCTCTTTTTTCCCTTAACTACCTTAAACTCATCGTTTTTTAAACTTGCCCAATTATTCCCACAAGCACAGCTTCAGCCACATTCAAGTCGTGCAATTCCCAGTGTTCCATTTCCTTCCTAAACTTCCCAGATGAAGCTTTTTCACTACAATTTAAACAAAATTTCAGAATAAAGTTTTCAGAGTAAGATTTCCCAAGGAGATTTTCACAGGAAGATTTCCCTTCAAGAGAAGAGAGTCCTGGAAATGTTTAAATACATGAAAAAAGGGAGGAGTTTTTTAAGAAGTCACCATTACACTTAAATTAAGCACAGAAGTTTTGTAGCAAAGATAATTTCTTTCAGTTAAAAATGTCCTTGTAACAATCACACTGTCACACACCCCAAGATGGAACTACTTATTATCTCCAGAAGGTCAAAAAGCAGAACTTGCCAGGCATGGCAAGTGTTTGTTTCTGATAGTTTAAAGAGAAAGAAAAGTCATGGCTCCTTTCCCAAATTCCCTCCATCATTTCCAAATCACCAGCAAGGAAAACACTCCAAAAAATTCAAGTATTTCCTTCAGCTCAACAAGGGTTTGGTGCAAAGTGTGAAGAGCCCAGCCCAGCAATCAGGAATGTGGACAAGCACCAAGGGTGGTTTTATCCAGCACCCTTGCAGAGGGATTGGGAGCACAAGGACCTGGAAAAGCATCACAATCCTATGGCTGATCCTCCATCCATGCTCTGGAGTTGCAGAACATCAAAAATCAAAAGAACTCAGGGCCAGCTGCAATGCCCCAGCAGGAGGAAGTGAAAAGGTTTGGCTGTGAGGCTGCAGAAGGTTCCTGCCCTGTGCAGAGAGGGATTCCCGGAGCAGTCCCACCACAACGGGGACATGAAACACAGAGCCTGAAGAGGAAACCCCAGCCAGGCCTCAGCTCAGCTGCTGCAGGGGGGTTTGGGATGGTCCTGTGGGCCACAGGGTCCCACTGGCAGCTTTCAGAATCCCACTCTGGATCAGGGCATTCTGCACTGGGGCTGGTACCACCCTCCCAACTTCCATGGAATCCCACAACGGGTCGGCTTGGAAGGACCTCAAAGCTCATCCAGTTCCAACCTGACCCCTTCCACTGTCCCAGGCTGCTCCAAGCCCGTGTCCAACCTGGCCCTGGGCACTGCCAGGGCTCCAGGGGCAGCCACAGCTGCTCTGGGAATTCCATACCAGTCCCTCCCCACCCTCACAGCCAGGAATTCCTTCCCAATCTCCCCTCCAGCCCTGCCCTCTGCCAGTGGGAAGGCATTCCCTGTGTCCTGTCTCTCCATCCCCTGTTCCAATTCCCTCTCCAGCTCTCCCTGAAGCCTTCTCCTCTCCAGGTGAGCACCCCCAGCTCTCCCAGCCTGGCTCCAGAGCAGAGGGGAGGGGAAGGGAAGCTCCACCAGGGAATCCATCCCAGGAACTCACCAAGAACGTGGCTCTCTCAAACAGCAGCACCTCGTCTGCCTCGATGATCTGAGCAAAGTTCCTCAGGTTCATCTCCAGCTGCTGCACGTTGGGGATCAGCTGATAGACAATGCTGGACCAGGCCTGGACATGGAGACACACAAAGGTCCCACCAACCCCTCTCCTCCTCAGCCTCTCGTGAGAAATGTGCTCCCAGAGGGACTTTTGGCACTTCTGGGTGCTGACAGCCTGGGCAAGGCTGAAGAGTTTCTCCCCACTCTGTGCCCAGGTCCCAGAGAGAGCCAGACCTGAGGAGACCCTTCCCTGGCTCCAGTTCTTCTCCAGCAGGCAGAGAAACTACAGTGCTGCTGAACAGACTTAAATCATCCCTGGTTTAGGTTGGGAATGCTTCTGTCTCCTTCTCCCACTCGAGTCTCCAAAGATTTTTAATCCTGAGCAAGGTCAGCACGCAGATGGACACTTGGCAGCTCATCCCTGATCCAAACAAAGTTCCACCTTATCCCAACAGGCCAGGAACAAGCCCAGGAGGGACTGGGGGTGCTGGAATCAACATCTGTGCTCACCCACACCCGGATTTTCCAGGCTGCGCCTCCCCTCCCTGCCCAGCTGCTGACCCAGGCGTGGGGCAGTGCCCAGCCTCACCCTTCCCGAGAGCCAGGGGGATATTTGGGATGCCTGTCTGCCAAGTTCCTGATATTTACCACACGCTCCTGATTTTTTACAATTAATTAATTAAACCCAGGATTAATTTGGGTTTAACTGACACCCTGCAGAAGCAGCTGCTGCAGAGCTGGACACACCAGCAGCAGCTAGAGGGATCCTCCTCCTGCTCTTGCTCCAAGTGGGAAGGCAGATGTGGAGAGGAAGCTGCACCAACCTTGTAAAGTGTCTCATCCCAGATGGAAGTTCTGAAACAAACACACTCCAAGGGCCGGGAAAGGCGCTTCAGGTCTTCCTCACGCTCCTTAAAAATCTGGAAACAAAGAGAGTTCAGGGATTGAGAGTAAATGTTCCTGCCTGTGCTGTGGCTGCTGTATGGATTTATGGGATGAGTTTCATGTGGATCTCTGGGATACAGCAGGGGACTGGCCAGAAACCCTCCCAGGGAGCAGCAGGGCCAGGGATGCCTTGCTGCAGAATCCCAAAATTCTTTGGGTTGGCAGGAGCCAAGGTGTGCTGGGAGCTCTGGAGCCAGGCAGGAAAGGCTTTTTTTGTCCCTAAAAATCACCACTGCCGCTCTCCACTGGATTCTAGGATGACATACTTTGAAAAAAGGCAGGAAAAGCTCTGAGAACATCTGAGAAAGCCTTCGAGGAACAGCCCTGAGGGGCTGCCTTTGAGGTGTGCCCCACATGGCACCGGGGATGCATTTCCATGGCAACTGCCAGCTCCTCACCAGATCCCGCTGGTCCTCCTGCACCAAGTCCATCTTGTGCACCAGGCAGAAGATCTTGGCATCGGGGGAGTTCTGCAGAATGGCCTCCAGGCAGGACTGGTAGTAGTGCATGTCCTTCTCCAGCTCCCTGCTCTCCACGTCGAACACGTAGATCAGCACCTCCACGTTGCGGAAGATGTTGTCCCTCTGGCTGGTGAAGTAGTTCTCCATGAAGGTGTCCTGGCTGAGGGAGCAGAGCAGGAGAGCAGGAGACTCCCCTTAGAGCAGCTCCTGGCACGTTGGGCTTGTGGGAAAGGCCTCCTGCCAGGGGGGCAAGGCTGGCATTTGGAAGCGCAGCTCCCGCTCAGGAGGCCGGGCTGGAGGAGCATTCCCAAGGAAAGCTGGATGCTCCTGGAGAGCATCAGCCCCTCAGACCCACAGGAAGCTGAAGCTTCCCTCATGTCCCGCTGCCTCTGGCCCCAGGCTGGCTTTAAGGAGCTGTTTGTGAAACCCCACAGCAGCAGGAACAGGTGAAACCAGACCCAAAGCATCAGTTCAGCCTCAAATCCCAGGATTTAAATCTCCTTTAACTCTGGCTGAACATGGCTGAGATGATCCAGAGGCCATGGAGCTGAGGGAGGGACAGCATTCCTCGAAAAAAGCTGCTTCCAGCTCCAGCATGGCCTCTCTGCACAAATCCCACCTGGATGGAGCTGGGGGTGAGCAATTCCAGCACCTCAGGACAGCAGGAGAAGGGGCATTCCCTCAGCACCTCATCCCAGGGGGAGCAGAGCCCATTCTGTCCCAGCCCTGATTCCCCACAGCCTCCCCCAGAGGCTGGAAAAGGCCAGGAATGATCAGTACCTACCCTCCACAGTCCCACAGGTTCAACACCAGGTTTCCCAGGAATCTAACGTGGGAATGCTCCACATCAACTGCAAAGAGACAGCAGGAGTTCACTGACTGCACCACACACCTGGGACAGAGCTGGGGCAGCCAAAAATCATGGGAATTTAGCATAAAATCATGGAATGGTTTGGGCTGGAAGGGATTAAAGCCCTCATTCCAGCCCCTGCCCCATTCCACTACCCCAGGGAGCTCCAAGCCCCATCCAGCCTGGCCTTGGACACCCCCAGGGATGGGCATTCCCCCCAAAGCAGCCCCAGCTTGTAAAATCCCACCAAAACACCATTTCCCAGAGGAATTCAGGCCTCCCTGACCATTGCTCCCCTGAGAAGTGCAGCAAGTGTTCCCCTTCCATCACACATTCCCTGAACCCTGGGATATTGCAGGAATGACTCTGCAGGGCTCTTGGCCATCCTTGGCAAAATAAACCAGGAACACAGGGAATGCAAACTTCAGGAAGAGGCCAAATTTATGGCAAAGAGGAAATTTACACCAATTTACACCAATTAAATCCTCACAGGCCCTTCCCAGTGAGAAGCACCAGATCCCAACAACTCATCCCCCTCCTCCAGAGGAATCACTTCTTGCTCTTTCCCAACAAAGGCTTTGGAAAGGGAAAAAGGAAAGGCATTCATTACATCCCATGCATCATCCTGCCCAAACCATGGGGGCATTGCAGGATCCCCGGGCTGGAGATCCCTGGATACAGCAGGAATACTCCACCAACAGAGAGGAGGCTCTGACAGGTGTAACTGCACCAAAGGCTGCTTCCTGATCCCCCAAAATGAGAGTAAAGGATAAAAACTGTATGATAAAGCAGCAAAGGCTGCTTCCTGATCCCCCCAAAAAAAAGAGTTAAGGAAAAAAAGTTGAATAATAAAGCAGCAAAGGCTGCTTCCTGATACCAAAAAAGGGAGTTAAGGGCAAGAGTTGAACAATAAAGCAGCAACAGTGCTGCCTTTCCCAGAGCTGCCTTTCCCTTCCCTCCACTTCCTGCCTGTCCCTGGCCGATCCCGAGGCTCCCAGCGGGGTGTGGCAGCTGGGAGGACCTGCAGGGACACACCCGACCCAGGGATCGCCGCAGGGAACGGCCCCGCCCCTCTGCTGCGGGGGTTGGGGCTCGGGGCTCTGGGAACCGGGCTGGGAATTCCGTACTCGTGGCCCCCAGGCGCCGCGTGTCCCGGGCGATGTAGTTGGCAAAGATGATGGATCTCATGCTGGTCTTCCCAGACCCACTTTTACCCATCAGCAGCACCTGCAGGGAGGGAAAGAAGGAAAAATGAGCTCCCACAGATCACTGAGTCCTTCCCAGCTCCCTCGAGCTGACATCTCACTGCCAAAGCCACTAAACACTGGCACCTTCCAGCTGGGAATGCACCAGGAGAGATCCAGAAGAGGAGCTCGTGGGAAGCAGGGCAGACAGCCCAGCCCCTGCTGTCCTTGCTCACTGGGCCATGGTCATCCCACCTCCCTGCTGGCCACGGCCACTTCTCTCAAAAAACATGGACAGGACCTGGGAAAAGCAGGAGCTGCCTGCCCATTCCCAGCCCCTCCCACCTGAGGGCTTTGGCGGCACCAAAGGACTTCAAAGACAGTGAGGAACAGCTTTGTCTCAACCCTTCCAGACCAGAAACAACCCCTCACCCCCTGGTTTTCCGCCCCAAACACTCTGTCCTAACCAGACAGGGTCGGGAGGAACCTTAAACTTCTAATACTGCTCTTCCCACAACATGTCTGGCTTTCTTTTCCCAAAAATCCAGGGGCATTCCCAGTTTCAGGTGCCAGAAGACCAAAAAAAAAAGGGAAAAGCAGATGAGACAGCCCAGGTCAGGGTCCCCAGAGGAGGGGAGCGGTGCTCCTGTCCAGAGGAGACTCTTGGCTCCAGGATGTCCCATCCCTGCAGACCTCAAAGGAAAGAAGAGGCAGCCAAAAAGTAGGGAATGCTGGGGGTGGGGATGAGGGGGGACAGTCACACCAGAGACAGTCACACCAGGCAAGGCTTTACATTGCGATCTAAAAATAAAAATTAAACAAAACAAACCCATCAGTGGCAGCCAACACAGCCTTGCTCACAAAACCCAGCTGTTCAACAAGTTCCACTTACAAAGCCAAATCCAGCTTTTGGCAGCAGCCCTGCGAGTCTCCCATCCAGGAGGGATTTCAGGAGAGCAGCCCAGGGAGAGCCTGCCCAGCCTCCCACCCTCACCCTGCAACAGCAGGGCAGGAGCTGCCACAGCCTCGGGGCAGAACCAAGGCAGAGCTCCCCATTCCTGCCTGCTCAGGTCACTGCTGCTGCTGCAGCTCCAGCCCGCAGCACCCTGGCCAGAGGGAAGCACCCAGGGGCCCCAGGAGTGTTCCTGCCTGTGCCACATCCTGCAGGGCTGGGCAGGCCTCCCCGGGATGCTGCCCTGCCCTGCCCTGTCCCCCGAGCTGATCCCAGAGAACAGCCCAGCTCCTATATCACAGCATCAGCACAAAATCCCAAGCAGAAACTCAATCCCACTCTGAGGCAGCCCCAATTCCCAAAGTTTGGGCTGCAGAGGCCTTGCAAAGGGGTCAGACAGCAGCACAGAGAGCCAGGCAGGGAACCCAATCCCACCTCACCATGGAAAAGCAGCCAGATAATCCTT
The DNA here is from genome assembly GCA_013401135.1 of Cettia cetti. Lineage (NCBI taxonomy): Eukaryota > Metazoa > Chordata > Aves > Passeriformes > Sylviidae > Cettia > Cettia cetti. Next base: position 77,455 of record VZUI01047554.1, on the reverse strand, counting down.
TAAGAGCTCTCTGGATGTGCTCCTGCTGGAATACACCCACCCCTGCGATTCCCAGAGCGGCTGCTCCTTCCCCACGGGTTAAATTTCATCCTCCTGGGAGCCCTGGGTGAATTTGGGGCTCCTGGGACACCTTGGGAGGGTGTCCCAGGGACAGGGAAGGGCTTGGGGCAGATCCTCCTCCCCGAGCAGGGGCTGTGCACAGGGGTTTGCAGAGGGTTTTGCAACAGCCCCAGCAGCGCTGGGGGAACAACTGCCGGGGAAGCTCTGCGTGAACCCAGCCCACGCCCAGGCCAGGATTAAAGGCAGTTCTAACGCCCGGCACTTCCAGCAGAGGAGGCAGCGCTGACTCCGAGAGGCTTCCGAGGAACCAGAGCCCCAGCCTGAGGGATGGACACAACAAACATGTTCATGGACGGACAGGAATGGGCATGGAAAACACAGGATCCTCCTCCCCGTCCTTACCTTTTTCTTCATGGCTGTGCTTGGCATCACACACCTGTCAAGAGAAGCCCACCTTGGATCGCTGCTTTCCACACGCACCGGCTCCACTCGCCAATCCCAATCCCAGCCCCGGTACTGGGGAAGCGCTGACACAGCCCCAGCTCCCCTCCCTGCTCCGGGCCGTGGGGAACTCCCGCTGCCACCGGGAAACCTCCGGCGTTCCCGAAATCCCCCGGCCCCGGTGGCATCGCTGCGGCCGGGCCGGGAGTCCCTCCGCAGCCCCTTCTCCGGGCAGTCCCGCAGCTCCGTTCCCCCGGGATTCCCCGCAGCCCCTTCCCCGGGACGTCCTTCCATTCCCGGGGATTCCCCGCAGCCCCTTCCCCAGCATTGCCCCGGGACTCCCCGCAGCCGCCCCCGGCCCCACGGGGCCCCGCAGCGCCCGTCGGATGGGCCGTAACCCACGGGAACGCGATCGTCAGAGGAACACTCCGGTGGGGTCGCTTCATAAGAAGTGTCGCAGCTCTCCCAGCTTGTTCTCCTGCCCGATGGAGCGCTTAACGATTTTGGATAATTCTTAGAACTCGTTGCTGCTTACGGCTTTCCTGCAAGGGGTGACGCAGGAGCAACACATCTGTGTTCTTGTGACCAGTGACAGGAACCCAGGGAAGGGCAAGAGCTGGGTCAGGGGAGGTTTAGGCTCGGTATTGGGAAAAGGCTCTTCCTCCAAAGAGTGTTCGGGCACTGGAACAGCTCTCCAGGGAATGGTCACAGCCCCAAGGCTGCCAGAGCTCAAGGAGCATTTGGACAACGCCCTCAGACACGGGGTGAGATTGTTGGGGTTTCCTGTGCAGGGCAGGGAGTTGGACTTCATAACAAAAACCTCTGAAAATGCTGAGAAAAAATAAGACTTTGTGTCTTTAGGGTTAGTGAGTAAGGCATTACTTTATTCTTGACCAAGAGGTGTTTGTGTCACTGACAAAGTTCCGACCTCCAAACCAACCCAAGACACAAAACCCTTTCACTTACACATTTTTGGCAGACAAAGAAATAAATGTTTACTGGTTCTGAATTGCATCACTATTAATTAATATTCTGTTTTCTATTGGTTATTGATTTCTCACTCTTCATGCTAATCTGGACGACTTTCTTTAGTCCTTTCATCATTTTTTTCTCAAGTGGAGAGTTTCCAGCTTCAATCTCCTCTGTGTCTTCTGGTTACTCCAACACGTCTTTGAAGGGCCATAAATTTAAGATCCCAGGTGTCCAGTCTTCACTCCCTCAGGCTTTGTTTATTGGAGCTTTTCAGGATTATTTTTAGCAAACTTAAGGTTTCAGTGATTTAATGATCAAAGTATCAATAAGTGTCTGTGAAAAAAAAAAAGTAGTGCTGACTACAAGTGGACATGCTTACAATTAATTAAAACAGCTAATGAAAATTAGTTAGGAAAGTTAGATCATTTCCAACAGACTGATGAGCCTTGTGGGTCCCTTCCAGCTTGGAATGTTCTGTGATTCTATGATCCTTAGCTTTGCTGTGTTCTTCTGTGTGCAACAGCAGCCAAGTGCTGACCATTCCAGATGTATTCCCTTCTGCCCTAGGGCTTGGACTGAAGGGCAGTGTCTTCCCAGGTCTGCTCCACAGGCTCCTGCCAGTGAAACACTGGAGCTACAGCCTCACTTTCCAGATAATTCTGACGGTGCAAGCAGATGGATGTGCAAAATAAACTTACTTGTTCTTCTTTCTTGCTACAGAATTATTCCTTGCCACATTTGTGTTCATGTTTATGGCCTTATCAGCTCAAACTGACGTTTCTTTGTACTTCTATATTCAGCAGATGTAAAAGAAGGTGTAAAATATTCCTCTTGTTCCTGTCTGTCTGGTGGAAAAGCTAAAAAAAAACCCAAAACCCAGAAATAATCTTCAGTAATATTACTGAAACTGTGAATTAAAAGCAACATAACTGTTGTAAACTGGCTTAGGGTATCAGGGCTGCCTGAGTCCACCCTCAATCCCTAATTGATGAAGCTTTTTTTATTATTATTATGGTTTTAAGCTTGTTTTGATTTATTTTAAGCTCTTTGCTGAAGTGTCATGCAGTCAGCTTTGTCGCAGTAGAAAGACATCTAATGGCTTTTGGGCTTCTTTTTAAATTTCTAAATCTAGCAAAGGGGAGAAAGCTTGTTTGGTAGTACTGGAATCCAGGGTCTGTGTGACACTGGAATGTTAACATATCTTCTCAACTGTAAAAAAAGAGGATGCTTAGACTTTAGGGCTCAGAGAAAGGCAGAGGAGTGTGGGCATATTCTGGTTTGTTGCTCCTGTCCCTTATACAAGTTCTGGTTTAACAGCTCAGGGTTTCAGTCTCTGGAACTGTTGCTTCACCAGAATAAATGTGTGAGAGAAAAGAACCAAGAAAAGAAAAAAGTATTATTAAACTCTACCATAAGATCCAGACCAAATTTTTAAATCTTCCTGATAAAAACATTTAAGATACTGTATATATTTTGTTAGTATCTTTATAGACTTCTGTAGCATACATGTATGTAAGTGTTCAAAGTTTGAAATTTAGAAAAATATTTTGGGTTTTGAACACTTGGATCAATGAACATTCCAGGCTCTTATCAAATTTGCCCACTGTGGAAGGTAGTAAGGTAGATAATGTAGTTCCAGTTTGATACACAAACAAGCTTTAATTGCTATTCCTGCTTATTACAGGCATCTGCACATAATTAAATGATGCTGTAAGCAGCTACTGGATGGGGTTAGCGCATTAGAAACTCAGTTCATCAGCTTCCAAAGTTCCCTGCCCAAAAATATGCCTGAAACCCCAGTGCAGGCAGGAGTTCAGGAACATTCTCTCATGTCAGGGTACAATTAAACCTAAATACTGAGAAGATCTAAAGTACATCACCTCTTTTTTAAAAAGACTAAAGAAATGACCCTTTCATGTGGTATTTCAGCCAGTAACCTGAACCATGGATTTCCTTATGGTCTTGTGCTTCTGGCTTTGGGATGCTGGAGTGGGCTGGTGAGGGAATGCTGTCAGGATCCAGGGGACAAAGACAATGCTGTATTGCTGAGATGTAACGGATGTGTTTTTCCTCCCCTCTTTTTCCAGCTCAGACAGACCATGACAAAGTTCTGCCAAGAGCATTTGGCTCCAAAGGCCCAACAGATTGACCAGGAAAACGAATTCAAAGGCATGCGGGCAAGTATTTCATGTGTGGTTCTGAAAGCCTCTCTGGGCTTTGATCTCTGCATTAGTTCAGACAATCCCAAGGCACACCACAGGAACATGTGCATTAACTTTTTAAACTTAAAAGCCACAGAGAAAACCTTTTTTTGATTTCCTGTTTTATCATTTGTTACCGACTTTCAGCAAGCTGGGGCAGAACGCAGCGATAATAGTCACAAAGATTGATAATGGTCTCATTTGGATTCTTATCATGGGATTTCTGCCTGTCTGTTCTGGCTCCTTCCCCAACATGTGCTTTGTATACTCCTGGCTCAGTCCCTTTCTTGGACATGAATTTCCTCTCAGATTTGCTGTGAAAATATTGAGTGCAAATGCTGAAATGTGGAGTTTGACTGTTGAGCTGAAACTTGCCTTTCTAATAAACCAAACAAATTCTGTGCCACAGGGTGCTTTGATTGATGGAAATGAGAGATCTGACTATTGGCTTTTATAAGCTCCACAAGACTCAAAAAGCTCTAAACATCTGCCAGGATTTCCCAGAGCTCTGATGTTGACATTTCCAGGGATGTATGTGCAGCTTTGAAGTGAAGTGTATAAATTTAGCCTGGCATTCCAGATGTCATCCAGAGCTTGTATGATACTTTTTGAAGTCTCTGGAGATATTCCCTGATAATTTTTGCTGGACACCAAGGCCACGTGAGGAGCACTCACGTTTGTGTCCACCACATAGCAGAGGAAAGGAGCAGCAGGGAGATGGCCCCACCAGGACACGTGTGGGCCTCCCTGGTGACAACATCCTTTGCCACTGCATTTTGTCATGGCTGTAGCATTCCCATTTTATTAATCTCCCCAAAGAAGGCTTCCTTGACTTTATGTTGCCAGCTCACTCCAACTCTTCGTATTTCCAGGGCTTTAGTAATGGATAGTTTATAGTATTACACAAACATTTTCTACAGAGTGGGCAAAGAGTTAAAACTTAGGAGGTGTCCTTCCAGAATTAAATTTAGGCATGTGAATTTTCACTGAATTCCACAGACTCCTCCTGTGTGTAGCATAACTAGTGTCCTTAAATCTGTGTGGTTTCTCACTTCCGAGGATGGAGCTGCACTCTGGGAGGAACAGGTATTAGGGCTGTATTTGCCTCATTCTCGTGATATCTTACAGATAAACAGTTGTGTCCAGTGAATTACCTGGGGAAACTTGTTATGCTGGTGCCCAGTCTGCCAGTTTGGGCTGATTGCTTGTTCTGTATTTGTAGGACTTTTGGAAGAAACTTGGAGAACTGGGAGTTCTGGGGATCACAGCCCCTGGTAAGTCTCTTCCAATCTTTTCCCTTCTGATGGGTGATTCCTCAAACGAAAGAGAGACTACTTAAACTCTTACTTTCCAGTTCACAACAGCCTTGTCTGTCATGTGGCATCCATTTTGTCCCATCTTTGTGTTTTAAAAAACTCTTTGCTGACTGTTTTTCTTCTTCTCTGACTTTGAATCCTTTTCCCTTGTTAGACAAAATGCCTTTCACAGTTTAAAAGCGCTGCTCAGAAATGGTTTCTCCAGATGTAACATATGTAGCTCAAACTTATTTTTGCCTTTCTAATATGAAGCAAGTTTTGAAGAAGGAGAGCTAGGGATAAAAGTATCCCAGAATAAACATCCATCTGTAATGGGAGAAGTTAAAGGATCTAAAATAATGCCCTGAAAAGCTGTGATAACTAATGGGGAGCTGACCACAGCCAACCAGTCGGAAAAAAATCAGGGGAAATCTTATTCAGCCTTGTGCAGGTTAGTGAAAAGTGTTGTCATGAGTGTTACAGAGGAGTGTGGTTGTGCTGAATGCACCAAGGCAGGGTAATGAGGAGAAGCCCTTAGTGGAGAAAAGCTGCTGATGGGGCCTTTCTTTCCCCATGGAAAAGTCTGTTTTCTAGATGTGGCTGTGCAAAGGCTCTGCAGAATCCAGCTGAATAGCAATGCGTTGGAATAATGCCTCTGCCTTGCTTTCAGTGCTGAAAGATTCTGCTTTCTCTCTCTCTCCTCTTCCCCATTTACTGCTGCTCCTGTTTTTCCTCACTCTTACCTTCTTTCTTCTTTGATGTTGTGCCTGAGGCTTACAGCAGTTTCCCACACTATACATAAACCAACCCCTCACGAGTCCTGTCCTTCTTGATTTCCTCAAAGGTTCACCTCTAAAACCCTCCTCCGCCCAGGGTTTTTCACTTTATTTTGGATTGTGGAGTTACGTGTTTCTTTATTGACGTTGGTTTTGTTGGAGGAGACTGGGATTTAGGATGTGAAGATTGTGTGGAATCTTAGGAGGGTGTACACAATTAAATGGCTTGTTTGGGCACTGGTGCATCAAGTCTATTAAGGAGAACATTTTGAATAACAGTGCTGTTTGTGTTCTTCCTAAAACTAAGGTATCTGTGGTGTTTGTAATTTTCCATGTGTCTTATAAAGGGCAAAGTGAAGAAATGTAAATATGTAGTTTCCATGGAACGATAATAACACTAGCTTTGAAAAGGGCAGAATCATTCAAAATCCCACCATGGTTTGTGCTGTTTGAGGAGGCATCTGGCAGGATCATTTTCCTGTTCCTCTGGATTTGTGCTGCTCGTGGTTACCTCACCTTTCTTGAGGCAAAAGCACCAAACCCAGCCATTATATAGGAATTAATTAAAACCCCTCTTGTTTTGGCATACTTGAGAAATTGTTAAGCCCATCTTTTAGGATACTGATAGCAAACCCCTAAACTTGGGTTTGTGGTAGAGAGAGAAGATTTTAGAGGATAAAGGGCCCTGCAGACAAAAGACAGGAATCAAAATGAGGGACATGGGAGGAAAGGCTGTGGCTGTGGTGTTAATTTGAGGAATTTGGGACAGCAGCCCCCTGGAGCTGTGCACTTTGGTCACTCTGAGCACACACAAAGATTTGTTCTTACCCTTGTTGCTCTTGATTGCAGCCTCCACGTTGATGACGAGTAAGTGCTCCCAGCTCATCTCCCCAGCTGCCTCTCGGCGTTCAGGCCTGTTGTAGTGCTTCTCTTAGCAGTACAACCACTTGCTTCCTACCTGAGAATGAAGCTTTTAGGCTGGGAGGTGACTGTGTTTGTGTGCATATAAGTGTGTTTAGAGATACATGTGTATATATTTATGTAGGCTGTTGGATCCTCAAGGCCATTATGTGTTTCTCAGCCTTCTCTCTTTACCTGCCTTCTCTCTCCCTGTTCTACTGTGTTATTTAATCTTTACTATTAGTTTTAGGCTCAACTTCATATACCTAGCTGGGGTCCCAGTGCTGCTCTGTCTTTCTTCATCCTCTCTTGAAATCTACATGCTTGTCTCTGATGAGTTACATCTACGGATCATTCGCCTTCTCAGTCGGCCACTCATCAAAGTTCTGATGTCCTGCACATTTGTGTGCTTAGAAAAGTCCTTAGTGCCACATTTTTGAGCAGTTTGAGAATTCCTCACTTGCTTAGGGGCAAACATACATGGATTTCACAAACCTTGCTTGTGTTCATTTGTTCTCACCTTAAGGAGCTTGCAACTTGATGATTTAATCTTTGTGATAATATAAGGTTGATAAGAAGGAGTCATTATTGTGCAATGTCAGTAGCATGTTCAAGGTGTGTCCTTGTGCATGTTCTATATACAAACTATGTTATACAAGTCAATTATGGATTATGCTGAAAACAAAATATCCCTGTGACTTCAAGCTGAGAAAACTGAAATTCAGAGAGGATGGGGAAAGCCAGAAGTGCCCAGCTCAGGGCTGGCAACAGTCCAACCCAAAAGCATTCCAAGTGTCTTGGATCTCATTGGATACTGAGCCCAGCCCCAGGATCTTGTGCACGTGGTGGGTAACGTGAGCTTTGTCCTCTCTCCCCAGCGGAGTACGGGGGATCTGCCCTGGGGTACCTGGAGCACGTGCTGGTGATGGAGGAGATCTCCCGCGCGTCGGCCTCCGTGGGGCTCAGTTACGGGGCGCACTCCAACCTGTGCATCAACCAGCTCGTGCGCAACGGCAACGAGGCCCAGAAGCACAAGTACCTGCCCAAGGTGTGTGGCTGGAGGAGGGGCAACACTGGAAAGCATTGGGTTCTGGCTGCAAGGGTGACATCTTAAGCACCAGCAGATTTCAGTGACCAAAGCTTAGGAAATACTGAACTTAGCAAACTTGCCTTTCTCTAGCTTGTCAGTTTTCGTCCTGTTAGTCCGTATTGGCCTCATCACATGCTCAAATCCTTGTCTGCAGGCAGCACAGCCCAGCTCTCTGTTACTAAGGGAGGCCTTGAGGTGACACTGGAGAATATTCTTTCAAATTCCCAAATCATTTTGAGATCTCTGAATGAAAGTCACTGCTTTCCTATTTTATATTTTCTATTTCTCACTGCCCAAATGCTTGGTTTGGCTGTTAATTAACTACATGTGAAACTTCATCATCACTTGGGGCATTGATGTTGTAACTCAGAAGTGCATTAATTAGATTTCAGCTTTTAAATGCATGTAAAAACAGTGAGCACATTCAATTCCAGCTACTGAGATTATCAGTGAAATGATCAGCAGCGTCATTTCCTCAAAGCACTGTGCAGCCTGCAAATGTGTAACCCCAAATTGTCCTCCTTCCTCAGGTGTATTTTCATGCTTCATTCTCTGCCTTTCAATGAGATGTGAAGTCACTTCAGCTCTGACTTGTTTTGGCTCCTGACAGAGCACTTAAAGGTGCTTAACTAGATTTGAGCACTTCTTGGGGACTTCAGCAGTGCACTGATGGATTGAATTGGTTGAACATATTGTAAGCATTGAGCCTGCTTTTTTTATAAAAAAAAAATAGAGATCAAAAGGAGGAGAAGATGGATGAAAGTACACAGGGAGGAAAAAGTAAGGCAAGGAGAAAAGGGCAGGATGAAATAACAGTGAAGTGGAAGCAACAGCTCTGCCAGAGCCTGGTGTGAGCAGGCACAGGAGGAGGGTCCATCTGCTGTTGTGGGGTGAGTGTGTGGCGACTGGTCTATGAGAACATTGCAGAGAACTTTCTCATCCCTTTTCACCCCTTTGTTGGCCTTTTATTTTCACCAGCTCCTGTTTGTGTAAAAGGGCAGCAGAAAGCCAGGCAGGAGCTGGGGACAGGCATATGGCTGCCTGCATGGTTCCTTGGCACCTTCCTCATGTGTTGTGCAAGCAGGGCTGTGCTTGTCTAGCTCAGACAGAGCTGAGTCACCCTTCTCATCCCACTGGGATTTGGTTCTGTTCCCTCAGCGCAGCACCAGGGAGCTCCTTGCTCAGGCTGTGCAGGGAACAGCAGCTCTCGTTTGAGTTCTTGCAGAGAACAGCAGCTGTGGAGGTTCAGGGCAGGAAAACAGATGGGGGTAAAGAGGGAACACAAACAATGCTGCTGGTCTTCATCCTTTGCTAATATTTGTCTTTTCTTCCAGCTAATCAGCGGAGAGCACATTGGAGCCTTAGCCATGAGCGAGCCAAATTCTGGCTCCGATGTTGTGTCCATGAAGCTGAAAGCAGACAAGAAAGGTAAAGCCTGTCCTGTGCTGCCCAGGGAGGTGCTGGAGGCCCTGTCCCTGGAGATGTTCAAAGCACATTTGGCCATGGCACTCAGTGCTCTGGTCTGGTTCACAGGGTGGTGATGGGCCAAAGGTTTGACTCAACGATCACTTTTCCAATCAAAGTGATTCTGGGAGGCCTGTTTAGGGAATAAATGGAGTGGGAATACCAGTGTTGCTGTCGTGAGCTAACAGATTTCCTCTCTTGGCTTCCAGGAGACTACTTTGTTTTGAATGGGAACAAATTCTGGATCACCAACGGGCCGGATGCGGATGTTCTCATCGTCTACGCTAAAACTGACACGAACGTTGTCCCGGCCTCCCGAGGCATAACTGCTTTCATCGTGGAGAGGGTAGGTTTAGTCATTCCCATGGGGTTTTAAAGCAGAATCCTTCATCCTAACTGCCTCATTTGGAGGTCAGCTGGTTTTCCTTCCATAACTGCCAGCCTCTTCCTTAAAGACAAACTACTTTTGGCCTTTCAGGCAGGAAAGGAACCTTTAACAAAATAAAATCTGAGATCAGTAAACCTTCTAATGGATGTAACTTCATTATTAGAATAGTTCAGTTACTGGCAGAGCTTCCAAGCCTTGCTGTAGGAGAGCCTGTGTTGGCAGCTCTCCAAATTATTTATTTATTTTCTGTTTATGTGCATTAGAAAATGGGTGCACAGGGTTCATATGTGTGTGTTTCTCTGTCCATTTGCTTCCTCTGCACTTGCACCAAACCTGATCTTGTTCTTAGATCACTTTATCTCCCTCCTGCCACTCTACACATGTTCCTGTGGTCAGGGGAATTTCACAGATCTCTCATGATTTTCTTTAGTCTCTTGGAACTGAGACGTGGCGTGTATTTTTACTGCCTTGACTTTGCAGGGAATGCCAGGTTTCAGGACAGCCCAGAAGCTGGATAAGCTGGGAATGAGAGGGTCTGATACCTGTGAATTGATCTTTGAAGACTGCAAGGTCCCCGGTGAGTTGGGTTCAAATCATGGTGGTTTCCTGTATTCTTGATCAGATAAATTGGATCACTAATTACACACGTGTTCAGCCTGTGAGCTGGAGGGCTTTGTAGATGCTTATCTGCTCTCTGGCAGCCTATGAGGGAGATGGTGGAACTGGAAAAATGCAATCTGCTGGATTGCAGGGAAGGAGCACATCCTTTGTTAGGTCACTGCTCTTTCACCCTCACAGACCTAGTTCTTAACCACTGCGTCTCAAAGGCCTTGCTGAGGCTTCCCAAGAAACTTGTTTCCATTAGAGCTCCTGTCTTGTATGGAGGTGAGCTACTTTGCCCTGAGGGTTTTTTCACTGGAGATTTTCCAACAGCCTGTTGTAACATTTCTGAGTTCTTTTGGGACCAGGGCCTGAAAATGGACATCCTTCCCCCTATTAGTTAGTACAGCAGAGGCCTCTAATAGCAGTATTTGTTATTCCAGTGGCAATTTCTGTTGGTAGAAAAATTCCAACCTTTCTAGACAAATGGAGAAAATGTCTTACCCAGAATCATAAAAATCCTGATTGCACATTTGCAGAGCAAGGACCTCTCCTGCTCCCCATATACACCTTCAAAAGCTAAAATGGAAGAGTTCCAGCTGAAATCTAACATTTCTAACTGTATTGGATGCCTCCACCCTGAAATCATAAAGGCCAGTGCCCCAGTGCTCTGATCAAGTCCCAGGAGTCATCCACAGGGAACAGAATGTTCTTGTGGAAAGAGGATGATGACATGGAGAAACACATCACTGCAGTGTTGGAATTAACGCGCTTGGCACTCTGGCCGTTAATGCTCCTTCTGATATTTGGCTTTGGAAGCTGAAACAGTTTTTTTTCCAGGAAATTGTTCAGGCTATTCAGTCATCTTTCATAGAATTCCAGGATGGTGTGGGCCTGGAGGAACCTCAAGTTCATCCAGTCCCACCCCTGCCATGGGCAGGGACACCTTCCACTGGCCCAGGTTGCTCCCCCCCACAGTGAATGCAGGCCCTCAGTGAGCAGCTTGTCTGAGTTTTGCACATAAATAAATGACTTTTCCTTTGCTCTTTGCAGCTGAAAATGTCTTGGGAACACTAAGCAAAGGAGTCTATGTTCTGATGAGTGGATTGGACCTGGAGAGGCTTGTGCTGTCTGGAGGCCCCCTGGGGTAAGGGTTTGTCATCTTTTATAGCTTGTAAGGCCAGAAGGGTCCTTAGTGATCACCAAGCCTGATGGAGATCCCTTGGGGCCTGCAGCTCTTGGTGGGATGGATCCTGGGTGGAAAACTGGGTTACTGGGGCAGCAGAAGAGGAGAGGCTGGTTCAGATGTGGGAAGGAAGCAAGGTGCAAGGAGATCCAGTGGCTGCTGGGTGTCTGTCAAAACCAGCACAGAACTCCAGCACCAGCGCAGCTGCTGGACTGGACTCTCCTGGAGGTGCTTAGGGACCTCTCTGCAGCCACCACTCACTCAAATGTGCTCTGCCTCATCCTTGAGCTCTCAGGTCCTCATGCAGTGGTTTTCCAATTTGAAAGCATCTCTGAGGAGCCCCCTGTGAAGGGCAAGAGATGGGAGAAGCAATGCCAGAAAGAATGTTTGTAAGTCTGCCTGCCAGTGTCCACTGACCCTCCGGAGCAGGCTTTGGGAATGATCAGTCTTGATAAAAAAAATCCAGAGATACCAGTCTGCTTCAGCTCCCAGTTGCTGGCTTGTGTACCCCTATGTTATTGCTCAGGGAATAACCAGTTCATTTGTGTTATCAATTCCTTAGAATCTAACACACTATCCAGAGACTCACGGACTGGTTTGTTCTTCATTTATTCAATCTTTAAGCTCCCCAGTAATTACTGCCACCCCACAGCCCTTTTGTCCTCCTGAGTGGTCTCTCTGGGCTAATCCTCCTGTGGAAAGACCAACTTCCACAGTGCAGGAAGAGGATTTTATACCCTCCTTGTTCTTACCTGTGCTTTTTATTATAGTATTGGGGGGTACCCCTTGAGCTGAGGGGTTCTGGAGATAAGAGGCAGCATGAACTGTCCTGGCTGTGGTTGTGAGAAAGCTCTTCAAGTCTCAGTCCTCTGAATTAAAAGCTCAGACCTCCCCACAGGATGTCCCAAATGAGCACTGGGGAGAAGTACGGCACCTTTGGATTTTATTCTTGGCTTTGTTTGAGTGGAGCTGTAGGAAGACAGCAGGATATCACTGGCTATGAGAACCTTTTTGCCTTGGGTTACACTTCCAAAGTTTAAAGCATTATTAATTAATGGTTCTGCTGTTTCCCTCTTCCCTCTCTTCTTCTTAGGCTCATGCAAGCTGTTCTTGACCACGCAATTCCATACTTGCATGTCAGAGAAGCATTTGGACAGAAAATTGGTCACTTCCAGGTGAGGAACAAAAGGAATCGGGAATTTTTTGTCCCCTTTTCTCTTTAAAACTGAAAAGACTGGGAACTTTGTTGTGGTGGGGGCTTTGCATGGAGCAGGCCACCTGCTGTTTATGCTGGGGCTGCATGATATGATAATGAGCACCGTGGGCTTGTGAAAGGTTCCTGCTCATGGCAAAGAGATGGAACTGGATGAATTCCAAGGTCCCTTCCAACTCACTGAATCCTGGGATTCTATGATGTGGTGAGAAGGTGGAAAGGCCTCTGAGCCTGCTCCCCTGAGATTGCTGTTGGTGGGTGAGGGACTGTGGCTGATATCTAGGGGTCTGTGAGTTAACAGAACCTCCAGCTCCCTCATGTCTGCTGGCTCCATGTCTCCTCCCATGTCTAGTTTCTCTGAGGCATTTTGGGGAGCGGGTGTCCCCCTCACTCGTGTTAATTAACGTCCCTTGTCTTTGGGCCGTGCAGCTCATGCAGGGCAAGATGGCGGATATGTACACGCGGCTCATGGCCTGCCGGCAGTACGTCTACAACGTGGCCAAAGCCTGTGACCAGGGCCACTTCAACGCCAAGGTGAGCTCAACTCCTGCCTGGGCTGTGTCCTGGGGAAATTCCTCCAGTCCCAGAGCCTCAGCTGGGGGGAGCCTCTGTACAATGAATCCCTGCAGGCCAAAGGGTGGTTTTTTCACACCCTAAGTACCTTTTTTCACTTACAAATTAAAAGCAAGCCCCCTTCTACAAGGCAAGAGCTTTAGCAGCATCAGCAGGAGTTTCTTGGAAGCCCAGACAGATGTCCTGGCTGTTGTAAGGTCTGTAGCAGTTGTTAGAGGTGTTGTCACCTCCACCTGTCACCACGCCTCTGTTAGAGGAGGATGTTGAGTATTTAACAGGAGGAGCACAAAGCTCTGCATCCCGAAGCAAATCACGTTGGTCTCCTGAGGGATTGATGGGCCTTTGTGAGAGAGCCAGCTTCTCTGGTGCACTTTTTATTTTTTTCCTTCTTCTGTCTTCACGTGGCCTTTAGAGACCTGCCATGAGTGTTCTACAGTAGCAGGGACACTGCTGGAGGTCCCCGTCCCTGTGCTTTGTGATCAAGTAGTTCAGGGTTCTCAGCAGGTGTCTGTAGATTGATGGCAGTGCGAGGGCAGCACAGGGACTGGAGACAGGCAGGTGACAGCCTTCCTGACTGTCCCATTGTGACTGTCCCACAGGACTGCGCCGGAGTGATCCTGTACTCGGCAGAGTGCGCAACACAGGTGGCCCTGGATGGGATCCAGTGCCTGGGTGAGTCACTGACAGCTGGACAGAGCCGAGCACAGTGCAGGAGCATTTCCCTCTGCTTTCCCACCCTCAGCCCTGCAATCGGGGACAAGGGGTGACTTTGTGGCTTTTTCTGTGTGGCAGGTGGGAACGGTTACATCAATGACTACCCCATGGGGCGCTTCCTGCGCGACGCCAAGCTCTACGAGATCGGGGCGGGCACCAGCGAGGTGCGCAGGCTCATCATCGGCAGGGCCTTCAACACCACCTTCAAGTAACACCACCAGTGCCAGTGCCAGTGCAGGGGCAGCGCCGTGATCACCACGAGGCCTTCACCGTGAGGCTGGAGCGCACAACTCGGCTTCCTCCTGCCCGCCGTTCCAGCATCCTCACTTGTGCAGTCCCCTCTGCCTGCTCTGGGAACAGATGATGCTGGACTGGGCATGGACAAAATGAATCAGAGGATACATGGAAGGAGAAGTGGTTTTTTTCTCTTTTGTGATCATCCTGATTCATGGTGTTCATGAGCTGTTGATTCTGAACTTTGCAGGGCAGAGGCTCATCCCTGCACCAGTCAGGCTGGCAAGGGGTGTGCAGCCACTCCTGCACACAGAAAGTAAAACCCAAACCGATCAAAATGGACAATGAGGGAACAACTTTGTTCTTTCCAAAAAGCCCTGAGTGCCATTAAACAGTTAGAATTTAGCATATTGCCATTGGAAGGTGAAACTTCCTTCTGTGACCTTCCAATGGGATTAATACCTTCCATTTTGGGAACTTGACACCAACCACATCGTGGGGTTATCGTGAATGCTTAAAGTCATCTGTGCACAAACAGCGTTTTAGGTGCTGATTCCTAAAACCTCCTTAAATCCCATTTGTGTTCCTTTGCAGAATTCCTTTCTTATTTGCAGAATTGCTTTCCTATTCTGGCTGCTTCTGGAGTTACATGGGTGCAGGCCTGAGTCCTTGCTGTGCTGACTGATTGCTCCCACCAGGTCATGCTCTCAGAGTTGTCAGCATCCATCACTCTGGGGACAGTTAACACGTCAGAGCTGTGTCGTGACATCCGTGAACGAAGCAGGCAGAAAGAGCTGACTTCTTTGGGGTTTGGTTCCCTCTGAAGGTTGTTGTTTTGGCCAAGCCTGTCCTCACACTCCAATTCCAGACAGCTGAGCAAAGTATTTGTGAGTGATCTCAGTGCATCTTGTATCCAGCAAATCGGGGCTTAACCGGCTTCTTAAAGGAAATCGCACAGCATCCTGCCAGCCTTTAAGTGTGAATCACAAATTGCAATGGGCTTCTGGAAATGTGATTGAACAGTTAATTAAACAGTTGCCATGTAGGCAGCTCCTAGCAGTTTTAACAAAACCTTCAACTGTGTGTTTTTTTTGTTGTAGTTGAATCCTGTCTATACCAGGTGACAGTAGACTAACACAGAATTTTAAAATGCCACAGATTGAAGACAGTTCATTTTCCTGAAATGCCAGGTATGTCACCAGAAGTTTGTAAAAGTCAAAAAGAGCCAGAAAGAGCTTCTGAAGTCCTGGTGGTAGCACCTTCCTCCAAAGCTTCATATTTATTCAGCCTCAGTGAGTGGCTATCACTCAGGAAGTGTCCCAGGGTTTAATTTTCAGCTTAAATATCTGGATAGAGGGTGGACAGAGGAGCTTTGTCAGGAATATTTTGTTGAGCTGCATCTGAAAATGCTGTGGGAGTGAACCTTGAGGTGCATTTCATATGGGAAATACTCGGTGCATTGCTGTCCACAGATATAAGAATTTAGTTTTGTGACCAGACATTTATATTTTATCACAAAATGATTACTGGATCACTGTTAAGATCCATTCCTGCCAGAGGAACTTTTCTAGGGAGTGTCAGAACCATGACAGGATGGTGTGAAATTCAGATCATTAAAAATAGGTTTTCTAAGGTGGAAGGAACCCAGAGATTTTTAAACCTGTCCTTCAGCACTGGAGAGGTCTGGTTTTAATACACATAATAAATAATGCCTTCACTTTCCAGGCTGATCAGCACCTTGGAGTTGAAGGTAAAATGAATCAATATCTAACAAATCTTGGGACAAGGGCAGGGACAGATTCATAAATCCTCAGCAGGGTTGTGTTACTCAAATCTCACTCCCTTCCACAGCAGCTGCCTTGCAAAAGGGAGGGTTACTCTTTATTCTATACTAATAAAATAAGCCTTTGCTGTGGCCTGTGCTCTTAGGGGGGGTCCCAGCAGAGGGGAGGTGCAGGCTCTGGTACCCACCAAAGCACATCCAGGCTGGCAGCAAGCAGCAACAGTTACGGTGTTGCTTTCCCTGCCTATCCCCAACCACAGCTTTTCCCCATAATTCTCACTTAAAAGAAGTACATTTACAGAGATCATGCAGGCTGTGCTTTAGCTCCTCTGGAGAGAGCAACCAGGGAAAACACAGGGGGCTGTGCCACTGGGCATCATCCGAACGGTTTTTGCTGTGGATATGGGATGGAAATGGTCCTGGCCTGACAGCCTTTGGCTGGTGGCAGGGCTGGATGTGCTGCATTTTCCCTGTTTTTCAAGATCCTTGCCCTGTTTGCAGCTGGCTGGCCACTGAGCAGAGAAGGCATGGAGAGCAGTGGGGGGAATTATTCATGAAGGCATGCAGTGGGTTGACCCTGGCTGGGTGCCAGGCACCCATGGAAGCCTCTCCATCACTGCCCTCCACAGCTGGACAGGGAGAGAAAATATAACAAATGTTCATGAATTGAGATAAGGATTGGGGGAGATCCCTCACCCAAAACTGTCAGGCAAAACTGACTCGAATTAGAGAAGTTAATTGAATTTATTACTAACCAAATCACAGCAGGATAATGAGAGGTAAAAAAAAAAAACAAACCTTAAAAACATCTTTTCCCCCACCCTTCCCTCCTTCCCTGCTCTAGCTCCTCCCCCGCAGCACCGCAGGGAGACGGAAATGGTGGTTACAGTCAGTTCATCACAAGTTATTTCTGCTGCTGCTCAGGGAGAGGAGTCCTTCCCGTGCTCCAGCATGGGGTCCCTCCCACAGAAGACAGCTCTCCATGGACTTCTCCAATGTGAGTCTATCCCACGGGCAGCAGTTCTCCACAAATTGCTGCTTTGTGGGTCATTCTTCCACGGGGTCTGTCCTTCAGACTCAGCTTGCACCAAGGTGGATCCCCCACGGGTTCACAAGTCCTTCCAGGAAACCTGCTCCAGTGTGGGCTCCTCTCTCCATGGGTCTGCAGGTCCCTGCATAGGCACGGGCTTCCTACAGCTTCAAAGCCTCCTCAGGCATCCCCCTGCTCCAGTGTGGGAGCACAGGCTGCAGGTGGATCTCTCCACAGCCATGGCCCTCCATGGGCTGCAGGGGGCCAACCTGCTGCATCATGCTCTGTACCACGGCCTGCAGGGGAATCTCAGCTCGCACCTGCAGCAGCTCCTGCCCCTCCTTCTGCACTGACCACACCATACCTTGCTACCTGCCACATATCCTCACCCTACTCTTCTCTGCACCCAATTCTATCTGCCTAATAAGGTGTTTTTTCCCTTTTTCTTAAATATGTTATCCTGGAGATGTCACCACCATTCCTGATTGGCTCAGCCTTGGCCAGCAGCATGTCCATCTCGGAGCTGCCTGGAATGGGCTCTGCTGGACATAGGGAAACCTGGCAGCTTCTCACAGAAACCACTCCGGTAGCCCTCTGGCTACCAAAACCTGGCCATGAAAGCCCAGTACAAGGTAACAGAGTTTATTTCAGCAATATGGAATTTGGGATGAGGTTCAGTTAGTGACAGAAGAGAGAGTGTAGCCCCAAGCTGCACTAGGGAAGTTCAGGTGGGATATAAAGAAGAATTTCTTTACAGAAAGAGTGGTCAGGCATGAAAGGGGCTGTCCAGGAAGGTTCCTTGGAGGTGTCCAAGGAATGACTGGATGTGGCACTCAGTGCTCTGGGCTGGGTGACAGGGATCGGGCACAGGTTGAACTCGGTGATCAGCTTGTGAAAAGCTGGGCTCACACTGAGCCCTGCGTTTGATCCAGAAACTCAAAGGAAAAGTGGAATATACAGGGGGGAAGATGGGCTTGGACATCTCTGGTGTTCTGCCTCATGCACATCACGTCTCCTTTCTGTTTTGGACAGAGCTTGAGTTTAAATGGAGGCTGTGTTTGTGGGGCTGCCCACAGTGTGAGGAGCTGTTCGCTTTATGAGCACACCAGGGACGTGGTGTTAAAATCTGTTTGGGAGGTAAAGCTGCTGCAGAGGGTCTGTAAGCTGGGCTTACAGCCCATTTGCCCAGGGAGCCACGGCCCCATCATGAGACTGGGCTGTGGTTAAAGCAAATCATGCCTTGTCAAGCGAGGTCAAACCACACCAAGAGGTGCAGGATGTGGGAGAGGAACTTGTGTTTGCACCTCAAGCAAGGCAGTGGCTCTCCCCAGTCCTCCACAGGGATCTGGGTGCAGTGGTTTACCCCCTCAAAAAAGATGTCCTGAGTCCCACTGGGGCTGCCAGATGGGATTCCCAGCCTACTGCATTGCTGTGGGACCACTGGCTCCCTCTCAGCTGCTCCCCGGGGAGCCCCTCTGTCCCCTGCTCTGTCCCACTGCCTGTCCCTTCTGCTTTCAGGGCAGTGGGGAGCGTGTGTGCTCATGTGTATGTGGGACAGAGGATGTGGTTTCTTGCCTGTGGAGCTGGTCCATGAGAGGAAGGGAGGTTTTGGTAACCTGTGTGAAGGATGATGCTTCCCTCCCGTGCTGGGCTTTGAGCAATTTCAGTACAGGATGACACATAATGAAAGTGTCATTGCGTCCTGATTTCACTGTACAGAGATGTGCTGAAGCCAAGCCCTACGGTGATGTTCCATCCCTGTTCACAAGCCTCCCTCCTGCTCCTGCCTCCCTCCTGCACCAGGTGTTATTCAAAATCCATGAGTGTTTAGATTCCCGCTCGCCTCAGCCTCCCCGGGGCTCCGGGCAGCACTCGCTGCGGTTACACGCCGCTGCCGGAGCAGGGACCTGCTGCTGTGTCATCTCCGTGTTGCTCATGTGGCTGATGAGTCGGTTTCTTTCCCAGGCTGGAGCGAGAGCCCACGGAGCCACACGTATCCGCTGTCACGGATGCAGGCAGAGAGGACGCGATCCCTGCGTCCTGGCCGCTCTGTGCCTGCGTCCTGCCCGGCAGCTGCCCGCTCCTCCCGCACAGCTGTGCCGGCCACGCTCCCTTCGCAGCGAGGCACCCGCTCCTCCCAGCCACGTCCCCGCAGGAAGATTAGAAAGAGATTTCTTTTCAATCTATACAAGAATTCACAACTGTGAAGGGGAGACAAAAACATTCTTGAGCCGAGGGCACAATATTGTGCGAAGGAGGCCCGGGGGGGCTGCGGGATTACTGTAGCGCAGCCCAGGGTCGCCCCGCTTGCACCTGCTGTTTGCTGAAAGGCTGATGCTGAGCAACAAGCAGCTGATGCTGAGGCCCAGTTGTCAGCCTGAAAGGGGGGAAAAAAAGGCTGGAGCAGCGTGCACGCCAAAGGGAAATGGCAGGCGGCCCAGTGCCAGCGGGAGGAGGGAGCCGGCAGTGGGGGGACGGCAGCCGGCTCCCCCTTGGCACGTGGAGCTCCGGGCAGACCCGGAGATGTGGGTCTGCCTGAGGATCTATCATTCCAAAGGCATCCGGGAGAAAGGGGATGCTCCCGAAGCTGTGAAGAGGCTGAGGAGTTTGAGAGCACGAGCTCTCCCCAAAGCACCCTGCTGGCTCCAGCGCTGAGCTGCCACAACGGGCAGGAGAGGATGTCCCCACCAAATCCGAAAATGAAGTAGCGCTGCTGCACGGCACCCTGCCCTTGGCCTCTGCTGTTCCCAGGCAGGAGGAAAGGTACTTTTCAATAAGAATTTTTTCATGGAAAGGGATGTCCAGCATTGGGGCTGCCCAAATAAGTGGTGGAGTCACCATCCCTGTAGGTTTTCAAGGAACAACTGGAGCTGGCACTCAGTGCTCTGGTCTGGTCAGCAAGGTGGGGATTGGTCACCGGCTGAACTGGATGGTCTTGGCATCTTTTCCAACCTAAATAATTCTGGGATTCTCTGATCCTGCTGTTTCTGCTCACGGCCCCCGCTCTGGTAGGGACAGTGACAATCAGATAGATGTGCCCTGCAGCACAAGGATCACAGGGGCACTTGGATCACTCAGCATTGTCATCCAGAGGTACTGAGACACCTTGATCTCTCTGGGCTCTACAAGGAGCACTGAATCACCCTACTCAGCTCATCCTTGGAACATCACTTCTGTCCCCAGCACTGTCCACATGAGGCAGGGCAGAGAGAGAACAGGAAGTTTCTGAAGGATGTCTCAGTGGACTGAGGGGTTCAGCACAAGCACAGCCCCCTCCTGTGTGGGGCTGTCTTGTGGCAGAGCTGGGACTGGCCAGAGGAGGATTTTCCAGCCCGCTGCTGCAGCTGCCTCCCAGAAGAGAGAGCAGGAGTGAGTGTATTTTCCTGCAGCTGTTGGTGAGATGAAAATACTCCACGTGCCCTGGGTGTCTGCAGGGTGGAGGGGGCTGTATTGGATCAGTGTTCCTCCCGTGAGCCAACCTGTCCCAGGGGCATTAGGAAACAGCCTGTGTCCTCTCTGTGCCTTGTTGCAGAGCTTGGAGCTTCTCTGGAGAGACAACAAGCCCAGTGCTGGTCTGAAGGAAAGGAAAGAGTGGTAGCTGCCTGCTCAGGGCAATGCAAAGGAGAAAAGCAAATGTTATTTTTGCAGCTCAAAGGGGTCCCTACTGGGATTTAGCACCTGCTGGCATGAGGAGAGGGAGCTGCAGAGAGGGGATGGCCTGGCCCCATCCTTGCCAACCAGACACACTCAGGAAATCCTTAGGGATGATTTTTTTTGTTTGGGTGTAGCTGAAGCTTCCAGCACTGGGAGCCTCCATGCAGCTCCCCTAGGCCCCACTTCCCCAAGGAGCTGCTGAGCACACTCAGCTGGGGCTGGTGTTCCCAAGAGCCAGCGTTTCCACAGAGCTCCCTCGTGGGACCACGACGCTGTGTGGAACTCAAGGCTGGTAAGGTCTTTCCTGGATCTTTGTGGGGACCATCTCCTGCTCTGGGGGCAGCCCTGCTCTCACACTCCCAGCTGAGATGGGACATCACTCCCTTTGCAGGGATCACTGCCCACGGGATCTGCCTGCGATTTGGAACTGATTTCTGCGTCTCAGCAAGCAGGAGCACTCACCCTCCTGTATACTTTCTCAGCATGTCTTGGAAAACTGGAAGTCTTCCTGCAGCTTCCACAGGCTGCTTTTGTTCTTAGAAAACCTCCTTAATCTCTATTTTCTCCATGGCAGCATCTCCCAGGAGCCATAGGAAGGACTGAGCCCTTTTTGCCTGGTGTCCTTTCCACACGGGTCAGAGCCTCAGCACCCCTGAGTGCCCCAAAACTGCTGCTGGCAGCATACTGGGTCCCCCTTCCTCTACCACTAGTCCCAGGTCTGGCTGGACATGAACATCCTCAGAGGCAGGAATCCTTTGCCTCCTGCTTCTTGCTTGATTTGCCTTTGCTCCCAAGCTAGGGTGCCCCTGGAGAGAGGCTGTGCTCTGGCATGGAGCTCATGCCAGGAGGCCACCAGGAGCCACAGACAGGCAGATGATTGAAAAACCAATGCATTCCAGCAGGGCTGGTTTGAGTTGGAAAAAATCTGGTTTGGTGAAATGCAGAAAGTGCTGCAAGTTCAGGCAGGTCCCACCCCTGGGCTGTGGTTTGTGAGGGCAGGGGTGGCACTGAGCCCTCAAAACTCAGGTCCTTGGAAGGGCACAGAGCAAAACAAGCCACAGTTTCCCTTGGATTAGCAAGATCTTGGGATTCCAGGGAAACCTTACCTCCATGGCAGCTCCATGGGTTTTCCAGGGGAATTTATTTACCCCTGCCAGGTGAGCACCTTCCCCAATGGAAGCACTAGGACATGCCAAGGGGTTAAGAAACTTGCCCAAGGTCACCAGGGTTGTCTGTAGCACAGAAGAGCAAAAATCCAGTGGGCTCCTGAGTCACCATCATTTTTGACCCATCTCATGACTAAAAAATGCAGTTCAGTGCTTCTGGGTCTGGATTTGGTGTCCAACCATCAATGATTATTATGTCTTTCTCTGTGGAATTAAAATGCATTTTAAAGGCTCAACATATTCCCTTCCCTCCCAGAGCCCCAGGATAACCCAAACAGGCTCATTTCAACTACAGGTGGACCAAGACCAAAATCAGCTTCTTTTTCCTCTCCCTGACTAATATTGACGTGGGATAAAGAGCCACAGAACAGCCAAAAGGGAAAGGCTGAGCACAGTCTGCACAGAGGCAAGTCACTGCTGCTCAGACCAGTGTCTTTAATTGCTGCATCTCTTCTGCCTGTGCCCAAGGAGCTGATCCCAGGTGACTCCAACGGACAATGTCATTTAAATCAATTATCTCCCTATTTGGAGCCATCCACCCTCTCCCTCCTTCACCATACAGCCACAAGCCCCATAATTTATTCATCCTCGGCTGCACTTAAACATCTGCTCCACTGCCATTTGAGTTTGGCAGAGCATTAGCTTTAAAATTTCATGAAACATAGTGCAGGTGGCAAAATCAGAAATTAAGGATTATAATCACGGCAAAGCCAGGTTGGTGAGCTGGCTCCAGCTCAGGACAAGAGACGCCAGGAGAACTCCTGGGGGTTTAAGGCCCCTAAGGTGTTCAAATCACATTTTTATTCCCTTTACCCAAAGATTGGGGGGATTTTTACATCATCACTGCTCTTAGGTGGATGTTAAAGAGAGAGGAGCATCTTGTGCTCGCTGTTCTTGGGTTTTGTGCTCCAGTGCTGCTGCCACAAAATTTTTCTGGCCAGGGGGTTGTTTTTGAAGGGTGATGTGTCCCCTGAAAGGTGCCCGAAGATATCTTTGCCCACAAAATTTGGATTATCAGGATTTAATGATATCCTCCACCCTGACTGTGCTTGTGGAAAGAAAGAACCATGCTGGAGCCGTGCCACAGTTCCCACTCCAGCCCTAGGGATGGGCCACAAAGTAGGGATGAGGTGCTGGAGCAATGCTGGTTTTAAGAAAAAAACAGAAATCCATGTGTCCCCAATCCCTGCTTTCACCACAGAGCCACAACCCTCTAAAACACGTTGGTTTTCCGCAGTGGTTCCCTGTGTTTATAGCTAATGAAGGGAGCTTTGGAAAGAAAATATTTGCTTTAGCAATTCCTCTTTCATCTATTAACCCAGTTTCCATCATGGCACAGAGCTGGGTCAGATGGATAGAGGAGCAGGAGGGAGGGCAGCGGGCTGGCTGGGGAGGTTAGAGGGAATTAGGAGACCTCTGTGCCTCTGGATCTGCCACTGACAATGCTGAGGAGCTTCAGGATCCAGCAATTTCTGAGTCACCAGACAACCTTTCCCACAGAGGAGAACAACTCCTACTCCTCTTCCCAAGTGTTAAGAGGAAGACCAAGGGGATTATTTAGTGCTCAGCTGTGCTTTGATACCTGGGAAGCTTCTGGAGTACGGGAGGTTTTAGATCTATTGAAGCACCTGGCAGATAACCAGGTGATAAAAGAGCCAGCATGGGTTTGTCACACAGAGATCACATCAAACCCTTGAATTCCCCTCTTCTCTGAGGAAACTGGATGTGTGGATGAAGAAGCTGAAATGAGACGTATCGTGACTTTAGGAAGGCTTTAGACCTCGTGGGACATTTTGGGAAGGAAATAAGGCTGTTTGGGCTGGACACACACCCACTGTGCTGCACAGCTTGCTGGAAAATTCTCTCCCAAAGGCATGGCCGTGCTCTGAGGGGCTTCCCTCCACACCAGCCTCCTGTTTGGTCCCCTGTGTTCAATCTCCCTGGATCAAGGGTGTTGTTTTAAAGAGAGGAACCAGTCAGCTCTCCAAATCCCTGTGCAGCAGGAAGGGCTTGCCTGGACACCACCAGCCCTCAGTGCTGGGTGAGGAGGCACCAATCCAGGCAGTCTGAGGCTCCACGGGTTCTAATGTGACAGAACAGCACAAGGATGTTTGGTACAGACATGATCCATTCAGACCCAAATTTAGGGCAAGGCACAGGAGTAAACATGCACTGATGGAATGTTCAGGTTATATGTTGAAGGCTCAAGGATAGGACGAGGGGAAGAGGAGCCTCCAAGGGTTTAGGGCTTCAGTTTTATTTGGTTTATGGAAGGGAAACAAGTGGGGAGAAAGAGGGTGACTTTTAACCAGTTTTGTCTCCACAGGACAAGGCTCCCATCAGGACCCGCATTGTTCCCCATTTTAGCTTTGAAACTTTGTACAGCTCTGGATTCTCACAGGGCAAACTGAACTTTACACTGACACTTTTTATCAACTTTTCCTCCCATAAACTCGGGAAGGTGTATTTTATGGAGTGGGGCCTGGCTGGAACCTATACCAGTGCTCCAATTCCCCCTGGTTTTGGGGATAAGGCAGGGTTGGGGCGATCTCTGACCACGGTGGTGGAATAAGGAAGATTTATCAGGGTTCCTGCTCTCAGGTGAAGTTTGGGAGTTCTTAGCACTCCAGCCCCTCACACCCAAATGCATCCTCAGCCCCTCCTGGGGATTTTTGGCGCTTCAAAAGCCTCCACTAAGAACCTGCCTAAGCCCAGACACAGACTTGAGGCTGCGAGGAGCCCTGGTCATGGGTTCCTGGGCAGGAAGCCTATTTTGAGGTGTCACTGTGGGTAAGGAGCTGGGGACAGCGGGATGGGACCTGGAGGTGGATGGGCAATACTGGGGAAGGCTGTAAATAGAACAAACACAGTGGGACTGTCAGTACCTGAGGACTCCAAGGTACAGATCCAGCACTTCCATGGACCTCCAGTGAGGCTTGCCCAGGGCTTCATTTCCAATTCAGAAACCAGGTCCCTGTGAGGGAGGAGCTGTCACTTTGATGGAGCGATCCGTAATTTCCATGGCTAATTGTCAAAGCACAGCACTCAGCCCAGAGCACTCTTCCCTTGAGAAAGTGGCTTCTCCTACCTGAACTGGCAGGAGAGCAGCCCCAGGAATTGGGAACATTGCATCATTCCCATGGCAACAGCCTGGGAGGCTGTGAATGGAGAATTATGACTTTGTTCCCCGTTCTGGCACGAGGAGAAGCTGGGCTTTACGGGATTAAGCAGATCCCAGCTCAAACATCCAGGGTACCACTGGAGGGAATAATGAATAGTAATAGCAGAATAAATGGGGTTTGATCCAAGGCTCTGTCCAAACAGTATGAACAACCCACTTTGTTTAAGTTTGGTCGGTTTCCAGGCTGAGTGTGAACCCGCTGGGGGTTTCTGAGCTGGGACACGAGCAAGGCTGTGCCACCATTCACTTCATGGACACTTCTGAGGAATAAACTGCTCATTAAATGTAGGCCAAGAGTGATCACTATCATCCAGGGTCTCCTGAATTAAAAGTTCCCTTTACTCCAGGCACCTTTGTAACTCAAAAGAGCAGAAATCTTCACACTTCAGGAATATTTTTGTGGACTACAAGTCCTCATGTGAGGATCTAATGAGGATATTTGGGTTAATGGCTATTTTTGTAAGGGCTGCAGCAGCCAGGACATTGGGATAAGCCTGTGGCTGATCCCAGGGCTGTGGCCACCTGCAGCCATGGGGCCCACATCCTTCTCTGCAGCAGCTCCCCCATTGTCCAGCACCCTTCTCATCCCTCACTCCATCCCACGGGAAGATCCTGCCATCGGACATGTGGACAGGACCTCAACATCGTTGGCTGTGATAGTTCTGCCTCTTTTCCAGCTTTTTGAGCATGGCTGTTCCTCCCCTGCTATGGTGTCTCTGCTCCAGGGCCGGCACTTGCCCAGCAATCTGTCCCCTGACAGCCCTGTGCAGCCCTGTCCCTCAAAGCCCACGCTGTGTTTCAAAGACTGGAGGAAATGGTGTGCTGACCCTTCCTTTTTTCCTTCCTTCTTCTCTCTGCTATGAAACAAGAGTGAGGAAAGATGTGGGAAAGGAAATAAAGGAGGTGCTGCCCACCCAGGGCACAGAGTTTTCCCCAGCCAATTGCACATCCTCCAGGTCCATCCCCAATCCAGGTGACTCTCCACAGCAGCTCCAAATCCCTGAGCACTGCCAGATTTACTTCCCATAGGAGACACCATCACCGGACCAACCCTCCTTTGCTCCCATCTCTCCCTTTCTGAATATTTTGTTATTTAAAGCCAACCCCTCAGGGATTCAATTTCTGTGCAGAATGTGGGGATTTAGCTACACAGCCCATGTTAATGCTAATAGGATTATCGTAGAATCATGGAATCGTTTAGGTTGGAAAAGACCTTTAAGACCATCGGGTCCAACCGTTCCCCCGGCACTTCAATGCCACCACTAAATCACGTCCCTAAGAGGAAGCTTTGCACAGGGGAACTCCCAACCTTCCCACCGGGTACCTGCTGTATGGCCAACAAGGAATGGAGATGCAGCAGCTTCAGACTGTGAGTGTTGAGCCCAAATTCACCCCCTGACCCCTGGGATGAGGCAGAGGATTAACAGATACCTCTGTGTGTGTGTGTGTATTTTCCCCCAACACTGAGATGCTGTTATTGTCTTAAGGAAAATTTTGGAGCTTTTCCTGATGTTCCACAAAAAGCCCACAGAGGTCTCAGTTCCTCCTTGTGCTGATTTTGCCTTCAGCTGCTGAAAGTAAGGAATCATAAACAACCCTCAGGGCTGAAAACATCTCTGAATGAGACTCTGAGTGGGCCTCAGGGTGCTGGACATCTTTGGGAGCTTGGAGACAAGGAAACAGTAAAACATCCAGGAGTGATGTTTCGTTTTCACAAAGGAAATTAGGAATGTCCCTGTGTCCGTGTGCTGGCACAAGCTCCCACTCACCTGAGGGAAACAAAAGAGAGATGAAGATTTCCTGCTGATGCAGCTGCTTCTCTGGAAATGCAGATTGGCTGAGTGGTGCCTTTGGGATTTCTTATTAGGTTTTTCCTGTATTAATTCTGTGCAAGGAGTTGTACAAGCAGCCATGGGTTTATTCCCACTGATTTTTCCAAGCAGACCACAGCTAAGTGTTTGCCCCAGCCCTACAACTCGCAGGGGGAGAGACCGGTGCTGGTTCTGCCACAGCCCATCCCACGGCACAGATGGTCTCATAATTGCTACTTGCTTTCCCATCCCGACTTTCTGGGACATGTGGTTTGCATTGCGATCCCCTCAGCCTCCCTGGATTTGTGAATCACACTTCATAAAAGAATGGCTACCTTGGGAATGCAAGGCAGGACATTTATCCTTCCTGTGCATGCGAGTTTGTCACTCCCTGCCACGGCCCAGCTCATAAAGCAGAGTCCTTGCTTTTAATCCTGATTTTGCAAGGTACTGAAGTACACACATTCACCTCCATCCACCGTAATGCTCAGGGATGTTATTAACTCTTAGTCCTGTGATTTTCT
This sequence comes from Cettia cetti, assembly GCA_013401135.1. NCBI lineage: Eukaryota > Metazoa > Chordata > Aves > Passeriformes > Sylviidae > Cettia > Cettia cetti. The sequence continues at coordinate 50,199 of VZUI01047554.1, read as the reverse complement.
GCTTTAATTTAATCCAGTCTCATTTCCTGACTGTGCTGGTCCCCACTGAACTATTCTCATTGTCTCTCTGTTTTTTCCCTCCATCTATAAGTTATATCTATTATATATTCCTTACTAAAGGACTTTGAAGTGTTAAGACGAGAGGTGAAATAAGAAATAGAACACAGCAATCCCTTTTAATTTGCTGAACTTCCTTGGCACTGCTGCTTCATAGACAATATTGGATATAAACAGAAGGAAATTTTCTAAAACTAAAATAAACTAAAATAAATGATAAATTAAACCTTTGTAGCAGCACCAAAAAGCTGCAGATGATTCCCTGAGACACCAATAGAGTAATTCAGATTTTTCCAGGTAGGTAATGAGATCCTTGTGACAGCTCTGTCCTGGCAGAGCCCTCTCTTCCAGCCTGAATCCCTTCTGGCTTCTTCCAATGGAAAAAGGGGAATATTTCACCCAGCTAAAAATGAGCAAATGCTGATGTTTAAACAGAAATCTCAGAGGAAGCTGCCTCTGTAACCACAGCTGGTTTGCTGCAGACCTGAACACTCACAGCCTATTTGCTTTTTTGGTGTAATAGAATTCCAAGTCAGTCCATGGAACTCCAGCAGGGATTCATTCAGTCTTTTGCAGTTACTGGGTTAACCCCGGAAGGGGGAAGTAAAGGAGAGGACCACCAAAACTCATCTCTTTGCCAGCAGGCCAGTGCAGCACCAGCACCTTTTCTGTAGAGACATCAGGAAGGATGGGATCACACAGCTGAATTCGGGGATGTTTCTTGGTGGGGGATATGCCTGGAAAAGGAAGGATCCTCTTGGGATGCAGCTGAGATGTGCTGAACTGAAGACTTTTTAACCCATCCCTGTCGCTACAGTCAGACAGGGGCCACATAAAGACGCAGGGATGGGTTTATCCCAGCTGCGGCCACAAGGCTGTTTGGGAAGGTGGGGCTGGCCGTCCTCCCCCTCGCAGATGTGCCGAGCTCTTCCCCGCAGCCAAGTCTTTCCCTGAGACCCGGCCGAGAAACCAGTCGGTGCAGGATCCTCCACAGTGCTGCTCTTAGTGTGTGAGCTTACTCGGATTAAGGCTGTTGCTTAAGCTTCCGTGTCTATTTGCAAGCTGCCGGTGGAATGGAAGCTCTCCATCGGTTTGTGGCTGTGCAGGAAGCTCTGGTGTTCCCAGGGGTGCACTGCCTCCCCACTTGGATTAAAAAGAGGTGCTGCCAGCCTCTTGCCATCACAGACACCAGAGCTCCAGGTTCCCTTTCTCTGTCCTTGCAGAGAAAGGACACTCCACTGCTGGGGGATTTTTCCTCTCAGATTTCCTGTGACTTTTTAAAACTCACCACAGTTGTTCCTGAAAGTCAGAGAGTTCTGAGTGTGCAATGCAAACATTCTTTTCCCAGCCTGACCCACAGTGAGATGCTGGGACTCTTCCCCATTCTTCTGTGGGACAACTAAAGTTTTTACTTCTGCAACTCAGAGTCAGAAAATGCAAAGATCCTTTTCCCTGTTTTCCCTGTGTTAATGGTGAAATCCTCTTTTTCCTTCTTTCCCTTTAGCGCAGGCTCAGCTGTGGGTGCCCGTCCCACTGCAGTACCTGGAGGTGAGGGGGGCAATGAGGGACAATCTCTGTCCCTGCTGGTTCCTGGCCCACCTCTCCCACAGCCATGGGGCTTTACAACCCCTTTTCCCAAGAGCTCCAACCTCAGCAAGGTGCTGCCACAGCCCAGATTGTGAGCTGGGGACAAAGATTCTTGTGCTGCTGTTCAGGCAGTCTGTAGCCCTGGATGTTGTCCCTTTCCCAAAAAACAGGCCAGAATTTGGGGTAGGACATCTCATGTTGGGGCTTTGGTGGCTTGCTCTTCCCAGGTAATAAGGGGAGAAAAAGCCCAAATGCTGCATCTCGGCTGTGTTGCCACCTGACAGAGGCTGGAGCCTGGCAGACACAGAGATATCTTGTTCTGGAATCAGCAATTAGCTTCCCATTTTTCCCCCTCATCCTTCTGAGAAAGGGACGAGGAAAGGCCCCACTTCAGAATAAATGAGTGGGAGAGAGGGAGCTCTGCAGATGGCTCCGTTGTGCTTCACAGTCTCGTGCAGCTCTGGAGCGCACAGTTCCCTATCCTCAACCTGTCCATTGTCCAGATGTTCTATTCCAAACACCTGGAAGAGGAAAGGTGGCCTCACCTCCACTTTCCCCAAAAAAGCAGCTGTTAAATGACATTTGTCATCCAACTTCAGCATGAATTTCGCCCAAGTGTTTCCCTCTGGAACACTGTGATGCTGTGGGTTTACTGCTTGCGTTGCAGGGGTGGGGTTCAAAACTTTGGAATTTCAGATTCTTCACTTTTCTGCTCCAAAATCATTCTGTTTAGCTATGGGAATCTGAGGTGGCAGATTTTGGATGTCACTTGAACACATCTAACAACTGGAGTAAGTGTGCTCTGTGTAATGCCAAAATTGAACTCTTGATCTCAGACTGCTGTGATTTCCTTCCTGTTCCTGTGGCTCACAGCAGAGGGAAGAACTCCAACTAAATACCATTTTTAGGGAACAATTTGGCAGCACTATGAGCTGCCTCCACTTTTCAGGTGGGAGCAGCTCTGGTCAAAGGAGACAGAACCTTTGTGCTTGGGGAGTGGCTCTTGGTGATATCCAGCTGCATTAAATAGAGCCTGGAAAAGTCTCATCAAATGATTGCATTTCCAAAGGGCAGCCGTGAAATAGGGTAATCACAGAATATCCTGAAGTGGAAAGGATGCACAAGGATCATCCAAGTCCAACTTGTAAACAATATCAGAGAGTTTTTAAGGAGAGTTTCCCTAGTGCACCTTGAGGGCTTCCAGGGGTGTAGCTGTTAAGGTTATTTATTTTTCCCTGCTCCATCACCAATGACTGGTATTAGTTTCAGGAATTAGTGTCTCCAAATGGCTGAATTTCCTCTCAAACTTCGCCTGAGTAACATCTGGATCTTGCAATAATCATAGCAGTGCTTGATCCTGCTCTTGTTTGCAAGATCCCTGTGGACCACCGGAACGAGGCAGGAAGTTTTTCAGGCTCTTAGGTCTCCTGCAGTCTAGTTGAATTTCAAGCAGATCATCAGGGTCTCGCCCTCATTGTGTGTGTATTTCTCTCCTGGAGCCCCATGGGTGGCTTGTTCCGTGTGTCAGTTCCTTCCCAGCTGTTTCCCAAATTTAAAATAAATAGGACAAATTTGGTACTGGAATGGGCTCCCCAGGGAAGCAGTTATAGCTCGAAGCCTGAGAGATCTCAAGAAGCGTTTGGACAATGCTCTCAGGCACATGGTGGGATTTTGGGGCTGTCCTGTGCAGGATTAGGAGCGAGGCTAGATTCCTGTGGATCCAACTCAGATCCAATTTCATGCTTCTATGGAAAAATCCCATTCTGCAACTGAAGGAGAGGCTTCAGTGATGGGGACTGTGGTACTGCTAAAGATACTGATCAAATAACTTCCGTGCGTTCTTGGGTCTGCTTTAGGGCTTTAAATTCATTTTTCCAGGAAAATATGGAGTTTTCCTGATGTTTGCATTGCTGCCATGTCTCACCTGCTGGTAAGAACACGGAAGCCATGGACACCTGAGCGTCCCAGAGGGGACAGGTTCTGTGGGGAAGCTCTGGGACACCTGAGAATTCCCTGTTTGCCGTTTTTTCCCCTAAAATGCAACGGGATATTCCCTTGGTGCTGACTCAGGGACAACTACCACACAGTGGGTGTCCACGGCCTTTCCAGTGCCCATCTCGGGGTGGGAATGATGGGCGCTCAAACCCGCTCTGCCTTTTGCCTCTCCTCCCTGGCAGCTCTCAGCGCAGCTCCCGCCGGACCCCTGGAACTTCCAACTTTCCCAGAGTTTGGGTGCAGGGCTCGGTTTAAGTGTGACGGCCCCCGGGATGCGCCGGGCTATCCTGGAGGTGCGAGGGCGCCACGGGCACCTCTGAGGGACCCACGGAGGGGCTCCTGACAGGCGCGCGGGGCCGCCTCACGCCCCCGTCCTGTGAGGGAATCGCGGCCATCGGGGGCTCCCGCCGTGCTCCGGCGGGGCGGTTATCCCGGTTATCCCGGTCATCCCGCGCCACGGGCGGGGGGCGGCAGCGAAGGGGGCTCCGTGAGGGGAGTGGGGGGGCGCCGAGGGGGGCTCGGGGCGGTGCAGCGAGGACAGCCAGAGCCCCGGCAGCTCGGCAGGGGACGAGGGGGACGAGGACCCCAGCAAGACGCTGTGCGAGGCCTGCAACATCCGCTTCAGCCGCCACGAGACCTACGTGGTGCACAAGCGCTTCTACTGCGCCTCCCGGCACGACCCCCCCCTGCGCCGCCCCGCCGCCCCGGGCCCCCGCGCCCGGCCCGCCTCCTGCGCTGGGCCCGCTCGGGCGGGAGGCTCTGGGTTTTCGCTCCCCTCCTCTCTGGTCTCTGCCGGCCTTTAGACGCTGGGGCCGCCCGTGCGTCCCGCCGAGCCGGGCAGTGCGGGGCCCCGCGGGAGCTGTCACCGGCCGTCCCTGCGAGGTGCTGCCCGCGTGTTTCCCCTTCCAGCCGCGCCAAGAGGAATTGATGTTGAAACGGAGCGGGGCTTTTTTTTTTTTTTTTCCCCCCTCTCTTATTTTGTAGACAACAGAAATTTGTTCCTGTTTTTTGGGCATATTATGCCAGATCAGAACGTAATTCTCAGTTTGTTTTGTAACAGGAGAAATTGCAGGAAACGGAGTAACTTTGTGATTTTCCCTGTCCTTAAAATGGCTTAATTAGAAAAAAGAAACAAACAAAAAAACCCCAACCGACAACAGAGTTTTTAAACAAATACTTAGAGGCAACATTAGGAATATGTTCAATATAACAGTCAGTTTGTATCTCTGTTAAATAGGGATGTTGAATAAACTATGTGTGGGACTCCAAACCGTGTTTCTGTGCTCCAGAGGCTTTTCTTACTTGGTGGTATATTTTTCCCACAAGTGAACTTCAGTGTTGACAGTTTGTGATACTTTAACTTCCACGTGGTTATTTCAGGCTCAACAGGTTTAGACAAATAGCTGTCAGGTGCCTCATCTCTTTAAAGAATATTTGTGATGAGAAGGAGAATTTTATTTTTTCTTGAAGTATAGAATTCTTTGTGTCAAAACATTAGCATGAAAGAACCTACAGATGTACTGCTCAGCTTTGCTGGGCAATTAACTAGATTGCAACTCATTAGTGTTACGTTATTACATTAGTCTTCTCCTCTACGTTGTGTCCTCAGCCAGACTCAGAATTATATTTGGGAGCAATGTAAAACTGGACTATTAAAGCTGTCCCAAAGTGCAGTTATTAGAATTTGAGTTGCCCCTATGCATGTGGAATTACAAATATTCATGTAATTTTTGTCCATTAATTTAATGTGCACATTCATTAAAATGTGCAGTCTTCCTACAAAGTTGATTGAAATTGTGGTTTTCATGAGATTTTTTTTTTTTTTTGCTTGAGGTATATTGTTTGGTTTTATTATGTAGCTGATTAATTTTCCATTTAATTTGCTAAGTTAGGCCTTTTGTGTTCGTTTCCCAAATAACCAAACTGTTGGCTGTCAGATTTTATGAGGATATTTATATTCACTAAGAGTTTTCATGCTTTAAAATGTTTCTCTGAGGGAAGTCAGTGTGTTCAGAACCTCCTGAGCACAGCAGCAGTGAGGGAATGAGCTGTGGAGGGGTTGTGGTTAGTGTGAGGCTCCAGTGGACAGAAGGGTGGGGCTGGATTGCTCCAGCTGTTCCAGGCACTGAATCAAATCAAGGTTTGTGGTTAGAGGTCACTGGAATTCCATTTCCTGGCTGTTCAGAGGTGTCTCACTAAGGTGACTCAAGCACTAAAGTGTCTGAGGTTTCAAAAACATGTGAATACCTTGAGGAATCTATGTCTAATACTCTTTGGGTTTCCCTTTTCTGTCAAATTCTTACATCTAAGCTCAGAAGAGTGGAATGCCCATAAAGCCTTTGCTGTGACACAGGAATACCAGGTAGTGTTAATTATTAATATTAATATTAAAGCAATTCCATGTGCACCAACCACAGTGTGCTGGACCAGGCACATGTGGGCTTTCAGTGGCAGTGGCCACCATGGTAGTTAAGACTGCAAATATTTGTTTTTCAAAGTCAAACCCTTTGAGTAAGTGCTTTATGTTTTGTTAATATTGATTCTAAATATATTTTGGCAATAGTGGCTGTTTGGGGAAAAAAATCCCATTCCTTAGCTTATTAGATGTACAAACTGAAATCTGTAGTAGGCTGTGGTTTTCAAAACTTACTAAGAGAAAAAAATTACATCCCTTGCCCCCAGCCCTGAATTTAAACCTGATTGGTTCTGCTGGTTCTTGGAGAGCAATTTAATATGGAATTTTTTCAGCAGCTTATTCAAGGGAAATAGTGAAAGTCAGAGCTGTTCTCCCAGGTTTCCTCTCCATCAGGCCAGGTGTGTTGCTGACAGTTACAGGTTAGTTCATATCATTTATGTTCTTGTCTTCTCTGCAGAGCTCTTCACTTTGATTTAAGATGGAATTCTTGAAAACAGGGAGCACAGGAGTTTCTGTGGTGCCCTCTAAAGTAACCATATTTACTTGAATAGATTGGGAGGGATAAGCCTGTGGAAGAGGGGAGATGCCTTGGTGAGACATTCACTGTCACTGCTGTGTCCTGGTAGAAAAGGCTGCATTTTTATGTTATAACTTCATTTCAGGAAAGCAGCTCTCTGTCAGCACCAGTTATTTAGACCAGTAATGTGCTTTATTGAGGCAATTCTGCAGGTTTTAGGGAGCTGGGATCTTTCACTTGTTTTTGGTGTGGCACAAGGTGTCCCAGAGGGTAGTGTGAGCAGTTCCTGTGGCCTTCTGGCTGGGACTTTGTTGAGCTGCTGCAGGTATTGCTGGACCTTTTCTGTTTTCCAGAGGAACAGTTAAGGGTTGTTAGAGGAAGGAAATTGTTCTCCACGTTGCAGGGGAGCCTGCACAGGCCCTGGACGAGCTCTGAGGTCACAGGGCCTTTTTTTGTATCCCTTGAGTACAGAATGAAGGTGGGCATGTCTGCAGTGGTTGAATGTGGATTGCATTACAGCACTTGTCTTCTGAGACTCAGAGTGGATTTGTCTGAATGTTTTTCTGTGATATTTAAAAGCTCTGAAGTGCTGCTAGCGAGTGCTGTTCAGTTAATGAAAAAGGAAATGGAGCTTTATGAGCTTAGAGTAGTTTTTATTTTCAAAGGTGTTTTGGGGGTGTGTGTGTACAATCTCATTATGTTTTTGCCTGCATCTAGGTAGTGTTTCTTCCTAAGCAATTTATGCACTTGCATTGAATTTCCTGATATAGTTCTGAAATGAATGCCCTAGATAAAATCATAATTACATGTGATTTAGGAAACAGCATCTTTCTTCATGCTTAGGTAATTTTTTTGTTTGCATATTCCAACTTCATATAATATTTTCCAAAATGGTGTTCTTGTAGTCACAGGTTTATCTTTTGGTAGTCTTTGGGTGATGACTTTTGTGCAGTTTCTGTCAGTTTAATCTTCAGCCAGTGTTTTTAGCTCCATGTTTCCCATTTAACTAACCAGTCACAGTGCATTAAATTCAGAAGCACCTGTGAGACAAGAGGTAGAACTGTAAGATTGGTCATCCATTCCCTGAGTGAGGAAAAGTTTTAAACCAATTGCAGTGTCCAGCACACAGTTAAATTATGGTGATGTTTTTCAGAGACAACTTGGGGTATAAATGCATATGTAATCTATGCTGTGGCTGCCTTTAGTCTGACAGACTCCTGAACGTGTATTTCAGGAGTTGTGGTGTTTGTCACTGTCTTAAATACTTCTGTATTTGACACTGGTTTGAAAACTTCTTTCTCTGGGTCAGTTATGACAAATGGGTATTTAATTTCATGACAGATTGATATTGGCTATGCTAGGGCTAATGAAATGCTGACAATCTTTGTGTGTTTTTCAATGAGAAGAAATCTGTTTTGCTTTGTGTACTCTCCCCATACAAGTACAAAATCAGTTCATAAATTAGGTTTGGGTATTCCTTTTTCCAGAAGTTACAACTTTTCACAGCAATCACAGTCTGTCAGGTTGGAAACCAGGAGCATAACAGTATCTTGAGACAGATTTTGTTCTAGTTTAGACTGTTAATATTTCTGGTAGGTTTTATCAGATCGACAGAAGCTGACACCTGGAAATTTAAAGGCTTAAACAGAACCTACAGTGATAGTTCCCTTCATTAAATGGAACTTCAACAAGTCACTCAGTGCTGTAGGAGTTTCTCACTTTCGAGGATGGGAAGATAAATCTTCTGTCAGCTGCTGTCATACAAGTAAAGGCTGATAAATCTGAAGTAACTGCTCCAGTGCACCCTCCTGTGATCATCCTTCCCTCCTCCTGGAGCCACTGGCTCTTCCAGGAAACCCTGAACAAGCGGCGCCTGGTGCCTGGCTCCTTCCCCCCGCGGGAAGTACAAACACCGAGGAGTTTGTTGGCACTTCCACTGCTGGCTGCAGGGCATTAAGCTGGGATAATGACACTGATCGCAATCTTGCTGCCCTGCCTGGGTTGGTTCTTGAGTAAATCACCATAAAGGGTAGCTCAGGTCTGCTCCTGGAGTTGAGGTAGAGCTTTTGAACGGCTCAGCAGTGAGGGCAGCTGTGGTGAGCTGTGCATTCCAACCAGCCTGGTCAGGGCTGGGGAGCACCAGTCAGGACTTGTGTTCAGAGGTGCACGTGCTCTTTAGTCTGCAGGCAAAGGACCAGAAAGAAACTTTCACCTTTGAAAGCGCTGTGCTGTCACTTTATCTTCTCACTCCTTTTTGCTGAGTATTTGCCTCTTTCAAATGACTTGTAATGTTTGATTTGGGTTGTTTCAATGAATGCAGTAAAAGAGTGGGATTTCTTGCTCATTTTAATGCCTTGTTTTTTCCTGGTTGTTACCTCTGCCTTAGGCTAAGCCATGACTTCAGGATCTGGGCATGTGGACTCCAAGGCTGAGCTCACTACTTTGCTTGAGCAATGGGAGAAAGAACATGGCAGTGGGCAGGACATGGTCCCTATTCTCACCAGGTAAGATCTATTGAGCAAATCCCTAGAGCTGAATATCTGAAATTACACAACAGCAGCTTTTACCGTGTTTTTTTCTTGAGGTGTTCACATGCCTGATAACCTGTAATTCATTTTCTTGGTCTGGAAAATGAACTGTTAGTGTGGAATTTAAATAAAAATTTTAGTAAGAAATCTGTTTTACAAAGATGTCTTACACAGACTGTCTCTAAAACATTATTTTAATTCTCTGAAATTGTAGAAGTCAGGAGCATCATTAAATGCTTGAAATAACTTTATCTTCACTTGAGGCTTTTAAAACACTCATTGAGATGGGAAGCAAGGTGTGAGGGGTTTGAGATTGCAGTGACATCGATCAGATTAAGTGAAAGGGTGAGAGTGGGATGAGTAGGAAGAGCTATATTGAGAAGATATTAGTGAATATCTTCTAAAGTGAAGTTTAAAGTGAAATTTTAAAACCTGATTGTTTTTTAAGCTGTGTGATGATCGACTGGCATTGTATTGTGAGAAAAATATTCCCTGGACCAATAAATTATTTGGGGCTGTCTAGGTAACACCATTAATTACAAGACAGTATCTAGTACAAAAAAAGGATTGGAATGATCAGTTGCATTTGTGGTTTCCCAAGCCAGGCTTCATTTGGGTAGAGTGGCATTACTCCTGCTTTAAGGGGAGATTTGCAGAAATTCCCCCAGTTCCTTACAGCTCTACTGGCAGATCCATGGCCTGCCTTGTGTGTGCAGGACTCAGCTGCCCTGCAGTTCAGGAGCAGTCCAGGTGTCTCTTCTGGGTCACACAAGTCAGTGCACAGAGCTGGAACTGGCACTGGGTGGAAGTAAAAGGAATCTGGTGGAGCTTCTTTGCTCAGGTCTGTGCTGTGCCTCACCTACTGGGCACAACTTTTTTGCTGTTCTTACTTCATTTTACAAATGAAGGAGAGGGAGATGAGCAATAGAAAGCCAACCCTAAACACTTAGAGATGAGTGGGTCTCTTGAAAATCATGAGACAGGTTTTGGTGTATCCTTGTGTATTGTCTGAAGGAAATGTGTGCTATTTCAAGGCTTTTTCTTGTAGACGTAACCAGAAATTTACTGTATTTTAAGAAATTTAAAGACTTTGAATGAAACATGTATTTTTTTGTGCTTATAGCAGTCTGGCACTTCCTGCTCCCACTCAGCTCCTTGAGCTCCTTACATTATTTATGCTCAGACAAGCCTGATAACTCTGTTGATTCTCAAGGTTCTGTGCAGCAGGCAGCGTGATTATGAATGGTGAAGGCTTGGGTATTCTTGCTTTAGTGGAGATAGTACAGATTTATTTAAGGTAGCAAGGGGATCTACTGGCTTTGGCCAGAAGTTTAAATCAGAAATTAGATTTACAGTGCTTCAGTTATCAGTGAGAGCCATGTTTCTGTTTGTAGGAGAGAGTTATAGCTATTTAGATATTTAGAATTTGCTGGTAGAAATGCTTCTAAGGAATCCTCATTAACTGGAGCTTGCACTGGCGTTGTCCTGAGGCAGAGCAATGCCCTTGCATATTGGTTTGGTCTTAGGGCAGAGGGAGCTGTGTCATACTTGTTGGTGAGTGATATTTCTCTTTCTTCCTCCTTGTGAGTTAAATGGAAGAAAACTTCCCTGTGTGGATGGGGGTCTGTTGAATGTGATGCTAAGGCAGTCACAGGACAAGGACAGCAACAGTATTACAGACCACAGCTGAGTTGTCACTTCCAAAAAGCTGGTTTTCTGGAATCACAAACAATTGAGTGTTAGAAGGTATGAACTGAAGAAATTGCTTGGAAAGCCTGGCAGCAAACAACAGATATTTAAAAGACATGGTTTCAAAAATATTGTAAATTGAAATGATCTTGCAGTAGTGTTACTGCACAGACTGGATGCAAGTCCTGTTCAAGCAATCAGACAAATCCTGGGACTCAGATAATTTGTTGCATCCCAGGAGCCTCTTTCATTAAGGGAATAAATCAGCAGTTTAACATCATAATTTCATCTCCACACACCAACCATGTTGTGGGATGGGATCCTAGAGCATTTTATGCTGTTGCAATCTGCTGTAAAGGCTCAAGTTGGTTATTAATGTCAGGTGATGACACAAAGCAGGATTAGGATGGCTTTGTTGTGTCATCTAGATCACTGGGGGCCTTGCAAAGTTGACATACTTTTCTGTATCCCCTGCCCCTTCCTTCCCCACTCCCAAGGTTAGCTCAGTTTGTGGCAAGTGAAAATGACAATCTGACTAACTTTCCAAAGTTGTAAAGAGAAAAAAAAAAATAGAAGTAAATGGCTCCAAGTAAATCCTACATCTTATCTGCAGATTTGAAGTGGCTGCAGAAGCAATATAATGCTAAGTGAATGAAGGAAATCTTGAAACCAGAATAAAAGTTGTGTGGCTTTGTGAATTGTGTTCTGTTACAGCCCTGTGTACCAGGTGCCTATGTCAGAAGGTGGGAATGAGCTTCAGTAGTTATTTGACACTCGGTTGTTTCAATTGAGAATTGACAAAACTGTTGATCTAGATACATTTATCTAAGTCAAGACACAAAACACCTTTGTATGTGTTAATTAAAAGAAGAGTATTGTAAGCAAGCTTGATTTTTTTATTTTTTTTTTGAAAAAGGTTTCAAAGAGGCAATGCTTTTAAAATTTTATTTATTTTTATTTTGGTGAAACAATTGTGAATAATTGTCTCAAACCCTTCCATAATTAGTAATTCATGTTTGTCTTTCATTGAGCCTGTGATAATGTCCCTGAAAGCACTGGGAGCTGGCTCGCTGTTTGGCTGCCTACCCAGACAGGATGCACTGGCCAGAGTGTTGTGCTCACTTCCCATGCTGCTTGTCTGTCCTTTCTGGCACATCACCAAAATGCTAATTATCACCTCAAAAGACTTGACAAGGCGAGAGTGCTGCTTCCCAGCTCCCCATTTGTCCGAGTTTTCTGTCAGCAGACATCCCTCAAGCTATTAGTTCTCAAGGAAAAAAATGAGGAGCTGGCAGTGGAGTATTCAAGTAACTTGCTTTTGCCAGAGTTTCTTGAGAGCTCAAGCTGTGCCACCTATTATTAACAAGGGACACAATTTGCATCCCTTCACAATCAGGCTTATAAAAGTAAATATTGGAACCCCACAGGATCAACAGTTTGTTGAAAGATAATTGTCAGATCAAAAGCAAGCAAGAAAGTTCTCTGCTCATTTCCAATGAGCCAATTTGCTGTTCCTAGAATCTGGCAGGAGTCATCCTCTGTCACACTGGCAAGTCAATGTAGCTCACAGAGGCAGGACTAAGGACATTTTTGCTTCTAGGCATGGCTGGGAACACTGGATTTTTCTGGAAAGTAACTGGAATGGAGTAGAACTCAGCAGTGTTGTGTAAGGGAAATCCTCTGTGAAAGACAAATATTTTTCCAGGGATTACTGCAGCCTTCCAGCAGTTTTCCCTCCCCTGTGATAAACTCTGCCGAGATAACTACTCTGAAGTATTAAGACCTTGTTTTAAAATGCTGTGCTGCACATAGATGGGGAAGGAATCATGTTTTATACCAAGGAAATGTGAGTTAATTTCCTAGTGCTTTTCCAATTGGACTGACTGCTCTTTATTGCACCTCAAACTGCATATATTTCTGCTGTAACACTGCATGGAGAAGGACAGTGAATGACTCGAATTATTTATTGCTTGACCTTGAGATAATTTTCTTCTTCTTGCTTTTGTGTAAATAAAAATAATAATTAATTCTCTTACTGCTCATTCTAAACGAATTAGAGCATAGGATTTCTTATGTCTGCTGAGACTGCTTCTCAGCTTTGGGGAAGGCATAGCTCCAAAACAACTCAATTTTGTTTTCCTGATGCAGAGGGGTATTTAATGTATTTTGAAGGTCTGTGAACAGGGAGCTGGCTGAGTTTCTCCTTGTCTTATCCGTGCTGGTAGTTGACACATGGTCAAAAGTTGATAACTGAATAGAGGTTACACAGCACTTGATAAAAGTACTTAATATTTATGAAGTGTTTGCATTTAATTCTATAACACAATTGAAATTTAATGTGCAAAATAACAAACTGTGCAGACAGCTGCCCCTGCACAGACTGAACAAGGGAGGAGGACTAAGTCACCTGCTCAGAACTTGTTCTACTGCAAAAGAAAGACATTGTGGTGGTGAGAACTACTGCTCAAGCCCTTTATTTACTCTGGTTCTTTACACTATGTGTTTTAGAACACCACAAGGAGTTTAACAGGAGTAAAGAAAAGGTGTTGGCCCTTCAGAGTCATGTTCATGCATCTCTGGCGTGTTGCCCTGGGTTCAGTGTGTTTTGGAGCTAAAAATGAGATGAGATAGTAGAGACCAGTGTTTTCTCTCCCCACTATTGTGGCCAGTTAGAAATCCAGAGGATTTCTAATGTGAATGTGAGGAGCTGTGCTCCAGGAGTGTGAATTCTGCTCACTTTGTGTTGTTCCTGCTGCAGAATGTCTGAGCTGATTGAGAAGGAGACTGAAGAGTACCGCAAAGGGGACCCAGACCCCTTTGATGACCGACACCCAGGTAAGGAGTCCTGAGTGGGTTTGGCAGCCCCAGCTGTGTCCCAGTGCTTACCTGGTAACTCATATTCAACTGCCAGTGTCCCAGTGCTTACCTGGTAACTCATATTCAACTGCCAGTGTCCCAGTGCTTACCTGGTAACTCATATTCAACTGCCAGTGTCCCAGTGCTTACCTGGTAACTCATATTCAACTGCCAGTGTCCCAGTGCTTACCTGGTAACTCATATTCAAAAGTAAACAGTTTTTAGCCTGAGTGTGCCAAATACTGATCAAGGTCTGACACTGCTTTGCCCTGGGAAGTTGTGCTCTGCGGTGCTGACACTAGAGCATCCCACAGCTGGTTTGAAGGGAGCAGCTCAGTATTGATGTTGGCATGTTTAGGAAGGTGAGTGTTCTCCCACTAGAGCATCCCACAGCTGGTTTGAAGGGAGCAGCTCAGTATTGATGTTGGCATGTTTAGGAAGGTGAGTGTTCTCCCACTAGAGCATCCCACAGCTGGGTTGAAGGGAGCAGCTCAGTATTGATGTTGGCATGTTTAGGAAGGTGAGCGTTCTGCTGTTTGTGCCACAGGTCGGGCAGACCCGGAGTGCATGCTCGGTCACTTACTGAGGATACTCTTCAAGAATGATGATTTCATGAATGCGGTAGGTTTGCTCTGAGAACTTTCCTGTCAATTCCTCACATCACCTTATTGCTTTTATTTCCTCTGTGCTGGTTGACCTTGGTACTTGTTTCATATTTATTTTAGTGGTGTCAGAATTCTCTTTTCCATAATACTGGTTTTTCAGATGGGTTTAAGAGCAACTCATCTGCCACTGTTAAAGTGAGTCAAGGAAAGGGGAGTTCATGAGCTACTGGAACGTGTATAGCAACAACTGAAATAGTTGTTTTCAAGTAATTTTAGGTTAAACTAAGATTTATAATACTCTTTATAGAAAATGGAGCTTCTCTAATACAACTCCAAAAACATAATTTCTTTCTATAATGGAAATGAATCCCAGTGCCTTGTTTCTGAGTGCTTGGAACTGCTGGGCTGCCTGCAGGAGCCAAAGAGTATGTGAGCTCTAGAAGACTCAGGCAGAAAATCAGGAGGCAAGAGTCTGCCTTTCCACTTGCATTGCTAACCTCTAACATGACTTAATATCTACAATTTTGTTACTTTTACATCCCTGCAAGCACCTATATCAGTACACATCACTGGAAGGATTCTGACAGATTGCTTGTGTGTCTCTCTGTCTTAAACTGCAAGTGATAAGCAAATACAGGTGCAATTAAAAATGTGAAATTTCTTATGTTAATTTTTTTTAGTTAACTTTTCATGTTTGCACTGTTACTGTTATGGTTTTTCAAGGCACTTGTATTTACAAACCAGTTCAAGATGGGTACTTAGTCAGTGAACAGCAGATCAGAGGCTCTCTGCTTCTCTGAGAAGTAATTTCAACTTCCAAGGCACTGAGGGAGCAGGCTGAAGGCCTTGTTGAGCTCCAGGGCTTAGACTGGCATTCCTTACTTATTGTTTTGCTGCTGTGGGA
This sequence comes from Cettia cetti, assembly GCA_013401135.1. Classification (NCBI taxonomy): domain Eukaryota; kingdom Metazoa; phylum Chordata; class Aves; order Passeriformes; family Sylviidae; genus Cettia; species Cettia cetti. The sequence goes on along the minus strand of VZUI01047554.1, from coordinate 35,045 downwards.
GCTGTAAGGCTTTCACTGCTCTGGGTTTGCTCAGAGTTGAATTTCAAACCAGTGCTGTTCCTGATCTTCTCCAGCTAGTGAATGCTTATGTGATGACAAGCAGAGAACCTCCACTAAACACTGCTGCCTGCAGACTTCTGCTGGACATCATGCCTGGACTGGAAACAGCTGTTGTCTTTCAGGAAAAGGTATCAACCTGTAATAAATAAAGCTTGGGTTTTAAGCTTGCTTTATTTTGTACTCCCAACAAGTTTTCCCAAAGGAGAAACCAGTAAAAAGCCATATTGAAATCCTGTGAGAGCCAATCTGTTCAGTCTAACTAATGGTTTGAGGATTTTTGCTCTTGACTTGTTCAATTAATCAAATCTTGGGTATTTGATAGCTTTTTAAAGTGTGATGTGACTGATTCAAACAGAGGAGCTGGAACTTACTGTAATGTTTTGGGAATTGTTATAATTTGAATTGTTACTTTATGGGCCTGTGAATGAAGCAGGCTGTGTAGAACATGCAGGACTTGCCCAGTAATCCCCAGGTCTGGCAGAGCCATAGCTTTCCTAGAGCTAAGTGATAAGCAAGTCATACTTTAACTAAGCAGTCTAAAATCCACAAGCTTTGTGGGGATTATCTGGAACTGTGATGGACAACTGAATCAGACCTTCAGCCTGTTGACAAATTAATTGTTCTGAAGGAATGCACAGAGTGGAAAGTGAGAAGAAAGTGAATTTCACTCAAGCCAGTTTCCCATTCTGTAAGAGTTAATGCTTTTCTGAAGTTTGGAAGTGAGGTAGTGCTTTATATAAAAGTTCTAAATTAATTTCTCTACTATTGGAAATATACATATAAACTCGAAAGCATGATAAAAGAAAAGAATAATGTGTTCCCTTTGTGAAAGATTTAATTTAATTTGAGCTCTTTGTGATCTATTCAAAAGCTAAGGCTGGGAAGCTTTGATCAAAAAACAATTTAAAACCAAAATAATAGTTCCCCATTTGAAGAGAATATCGCTATTTCCAGAGATCAAAGCTCTCTGTAAACTGAAATGAAATGAAGTTTTGCACTTAGGGACTTTTTTCCTTTTGACTTGAGAATATCTAGAGCTCTGTTCCGGCGGCACTGGCGGCCGCTGTGCGCGGGAGGCTTTGGGAAGAGGGTGCTGTTCTCGTCACAAAGAGGCCCTCTAGCGACCGAGGGATTTCACAGCTCACCAGTTAGAATTCTTTTTATTACATAAGAGCACTGAAATAGTAATGCAATTGTCTTTAAATATATAACAGGCAACTCTAAAAATCTGTAAGCTGAGAGTTCCCATTAAAATGTCTCTTCATCATTGCTTTTCACTGATCTTTTATTGTATTGTACTTACAATTCAAATTATGTCCAAGATTTCTGACATGATAATGGTGTATTGTTGTTGATGTTTCCAAATCCAGTGTAAATTTAGAGGAAACAAATTAATGTTTTATTCTAAACCTTTGTCATTTTAATTGTCTGTTTTAAATTTAGCTAAATTTAATTTTATTTGATAAAAGTTCAACACAGCTTCTTTGAAATTTGCTAAATTGCTGGAGACTTTTATTAGTGAAACTGACTGGAACTTTGGGCTTGGTTTTTTGGACTAATTCATATCTGTAGTGTTTTGCTGCTTCCTAGGAAGTATCTTGACTGGCCACTTTTTGCAGATGTGCAAATCCATATATCTGATGCCTCCCTTTCCTCTTCCCTCTCCTCCCTTCCCCAGCCTGGTCATTACTAGAGATAAGAGAGAATTCTTCCCAACAGGTGCTTTCACTGGGACTGAGAAGTTAAAGATGAAATGTAACTGTTAGAACTGGTTTCTGTTTTCTCCCTTCTAGGAAGGCATAGTTGAAAATCTCTTTAAGTGGGCACGAGAGGCTGATCAGCCTCTAAGGACATATGCAACGGGACTGTTGGGAGGAGCTATGGAAAACCAGGACATTGCTGCCAATTACAGGGATGAGAACTCACAGTTGGTAATGATCTCAATCACTTTCCCTTTGTGGAGTACAGTTACTTCTTTTTAATTTTTATTTATGGGGAGCTCACATTCATGGGTTAATGAATCTTACAGTGGTAGTACTATCTGTAAGAGTCGTGGTTTCCATCCTTTCCTGACTGAGTTGGAGCCTGCAGCCTGATTATTCTGTTAACAGCTGTTGTGTTCAAAATGCCAATGGAAACCTAAGAAGTCAAATACTTTACTTTTTAATGAGGATCATATTAATACTTTCCTTAAAGAAGAATTTTCAGAAACTCTACCTCTGTAACTATTGCACATTGTGATTTGCCCCTCAGACAGAGGTTTTAAAATGAAAGGTAAGTCAACATGGAGACAGCTATGCTGAAATTGTGATGTCTTCTCTTCTAAACATTAAAAGTAAAAGCATGACCCTTGGTTTTGGGAATGCTGCCTCTATTTCAGGCTGGGCAGAGATGGTGGAAGGATGCTGCAAGCTGGTATGTGGATCTGTTAGCACCAGTATAGCTCATCTGCTCCTAATGGCTTTCCAGCCACTTCCCTCTCACGGGAGATGTGGTGCTGCTATTTTAGAATGAAAGTAGCTGTAGCAAAATGGATTTGAGTTCTCTCGCTCACTTTGAAGTTGTTGTTTCTCTGGGCAAATGTACACCACAGCACACTCAACACATCATGCTGTGGAGGGGTTATATGATGATAACAAAAAATTTGGCTGAGGTGAGTTGCGTGATCAAAGCAAGGAGTGTTCTCAGGAGTGCTGCTTTTCTCTCCCAGGTGGCTCTGGTGCTTCGTCGGCTGCGAGAGTTGCAGGTCACTGAAATGACCACAAAACAGGAGAACAAGCGCCCCAGTCCTCGGAAAATGCCATCAGATCCTCTGCTGCCCCTTGATGAAGAGGCTGTGGATATGGATTATGGGGACATGACAGTAGATGGAGAGCAAGAAGAAGTTTCTGGTGATATGGAGATCTCCTTTCATCTGGATTCAAGTCATAAGACCAGTAGCAGAGTAAACTCTGCTGCAAAGCTGGATGATGGGGGCCTGAGAAAAGGCAAATCAGGGAAACAGCACGAAAGGGACGGCTTCCGGAAGGCCAAGCAAAAGCTGGGCTTCTCCACCTCGGAACCTGAGCGCGTGTTTGTTGAACTGTCCAACAGCAGCTGGTCAGAAATGTCCCTGTGGGTGATTGGCTCTAATTACACACTTTACCCCTTGACTCCTGCCATAGAGCAGAGGCTGATTCTTCAGTACCTGACTCCCTTGGGGGAGTACCAGGAGGTGAGCATATGAAGGTGGGAGGAAGCACTCTGTGCTCTAATTCTCTGTACAAAGCTGAGTGGAATTGTGGGAGAAGATTGGCAGAAATGTTACATCACTCCCTGATATTTCCTGTCATGATTAAGATTGGTAACTTTTCCTGAGTTGTTGATGACTTCTAAATTGATGAAGTCATTAGTTTGAATATTACTTGATGGGTAATACTCAAACCTGAACCTAGCAGATGTGTGATCTGGTAGTTGAAGCATGGCTCTGGGGATTTTGTCCTGTGTTCCTGCTAAATTTGGTGCTTCCATGAAGCTTTTTTTGAAATGCAGACGTTTTTCCTGTTCCCTGCAAGTAAAAGTCTGAGGAAATAATCAACTTGAGATTGTAAATGAGGTGGTTTGTGTAACCTCTTTAGTAGTTCTGAGGAGAAGTGGCAGGGCTGTTATGCAGATGATTTTAAAAACTGATATTACTTAAATGGACAAAATAATTGTCCATTGGCTGTGATTTACCAAAGTGTGGTGTGTTTTTTGTTGAGTTTTTCTCTTTTTTTTTTTTTTTTTTTTTTGTGGTTTACCTTAATTTGTAGCAGAACAAAGCAACACAGTTTTGCTTTGTGGTAAATTGTGTGTGTGCACATGTGTGCCTTGTTTCTGTGAGAGCCAGGGAAACCATTACCCCCTAACACCCCACATGCACACTGGACTGCTTCATATGCCACCAATAATAGACTATAAAAATAGGAATTACTAGCATGAAGGTGTTACAAAAAATGATGCAAAGGGTTCTAGTCTGTTGCCCTGCTCTCCTGTTTTTTCTGTTCAGTTGTTGGGTAGCTGTCTTTGCACAGATGGAAGGTGGAGCCTCTCTCCAGGGTGCTATCTGTGGGGACTGCCATAGCCACACTTGAAGGAGAGTCTTAAGATTTCCGTGTGGCAGCTGCCATGCACCTTCTGCAGTCAGCAGATGTATTACAAGAGGTCTGTTAACCTTTATTGCTTCCTATGGATGGAGCTGGTTACCTCTGACCTCTCATAACAGGTATCTGCTAATAGGGGAAAATTGGGGGTTTGAGAGAGTATAAACCAAAAGAGACCTTGTAATTCTTGTGAAACATTCAGCTAGTGTCCTGCTTTTATTTTTCTCAGCTGCTGCCCATCTTTATGCAACTGGGGTCAAGGGAGCTGATGATGTACTACATTGATTTGAAGCGAACCAACGATGTGCTGCTCACTTTTGAAGCCCTTAAGGTAAATTACTTTTATAATACATAAAATATACCATAAACATTGTAAAAACATGGAATATATGCTTGCTGTGTGTCAAAGGCAAGTGCTCATCTTCTTTAGGCTGGTGTCTTGTAGCATTCCCTGGGATTGGAAGTGGCTTCCCCTCAGCTTGAATGCATTGCAGTTTTGGTTCTTTAAGTGTCAAGCACTTAAAAAGAAAAAACAGGAATGGAAGGAGGGAATAAAAAGATCTTAATTGTGCAGGAAAGACCATTAAGTTCACCTTTCATCTACCTATTTGAAGATGATAAAAGTTCCTTTTTCTGTCAAATGATTGTGTTCCTGCTGCCCTTAGATGGCATTCCTGAGTTATTCCACTGCCTGCCATCTCAAAGGACACTTGTGGGGGGTAAGGAGCATAAACATCTTACTCCCAGAAGCCCCAGCATGACATCTCTGAGCTCAGTGGTTGAAATAAGTTTTGTGTGAGTAGTCCTTAAGGGTACCTCCCCAAGGTAAAAAGCCACAAAAAATACCCTTATTCAAGCCAAACCTGCAGTGCATCAGCACAAGTTAAACTTTTTGTGCATTCTTTCCGTGTTTCACAATAACTTCTCTGCCTCTTATCCTCCAGAGTCTTCCTCTCTGTCTCTTTGTCATTTGTCTAAGAATTTATTTTGAAGGAGTAGTGTTCCTACAGTAGCTGTAGGTTACTTCAGTTGGGAGTAGAGTGGGGTTTACAGTGGTTTCACTGTTTCCTCTTAAGGTGTAGGTAATACAGAAAAGGAGTGTGCAGTACACTTCAGTGCAGCTGCAAGTTTCCCTTTAATTGCCTTTACGCCTCATTTTGTAAAATTCCTTGTATCAGCAATAAGTCATAATCAAAGTATGAATGGAAATTTAAATAGTAGTGATAATAAATAAAAAGTGAGTGATTTTGAAGACAATAGAAAGACTTTAAGGTGGCCTGTCGAATAATTTGTGAGTTGCTCTGCTTTTATTGTATTTCTTTTGCAAGATGTGTAAAAGTGGTAGTGTGTCTTTTGGTTTTGTTATTGGGATCAATACTATATTCTGGGTTAAATGTAATGGGGGGAGGAAGTGAGATGCACAAAGCACAGAGCAGTTACTTTTTCTGCTGTCTGTTTTTCTGTGGGATGGGTATGGAATTGATGACAGTTTGAAGAATCCTAGTCTAATCTGCTTTTATGATTCCTTAGCATTTGGCATCATTGCTGCTGCACAACAAGTTTGCTACAGAGTTTGTTGCTCATGGAGGAGTGCAGAAGTTGCTGGAGATTCCTCGTCCTTCCATGGCAGCAACAGGAGTGTCCATGTGTTTGTATTACTTGTCGTACAATCAAGATGCTATGGAGAGGGTAAGAGTTGTTCTTTTACTGGAACTGCAGTGATTCACATCATTTCTCAGTGTTTCTACCTGTGTTCAAACAGTAAATAAACATCTCCTAAGCATAAAAGCAAATTTACATGGATGGTTGATACATGCAGAGGCATTAGGAAGTATGTGGATAACAGTGTATCATTTCAAGGTGTGTATGTGATTAACAGTGTTTTGTTTCAAGGATATGGATTTCAATTCCTAGGGAATTAACTGAAGACCTTTGTCAGCATTGTCCTGATACTTTAATCACCCTTTTCATTCTATTCTTCCCTCTTTCCCTCAAAAAATCCCAACAAAAGCCTCCTTCATTTTCGTTTGTCTTTCTTTTCCTATCTCTTCCAATGGACTACTACACCTGGGATTGTTTTTTCTCCATGCATGGTTCCAAATGTTCTGCCAGATGTTATCCCCAGTATGTTCAGATACCAGGTAGAGCAGGTGTTTGTGGTACATTTTGGATTTCAGAGGAAGCCAGCTTCAGGGTACAGTCCCTTGTCAAGTACTCCATGCCAGACTTCAGGCTGAAGTTGGTAGCACTGTATTCTTTGAGTACATCCAACACCAGCAGAGAAGAGACGGAAAACTCTGCTAACTTGGCACACAGCAGCTGGTGCCAGAGCCTCAGTTCCTCTTGTCACTGACCCTGACAGAGGGTTCCCAGTTCCTCCTCAGTAGAAGTAAACAGGCAAATGCAAAAGTGCTGTTTTGAGCACATGGTCTGCACATCTCAGAGGCATGAGAGGTGTCTCAGAGGTTTGAGGACAGGAAAAGACCAGCTCAGTTGTCTCTTTCCAGAGAAAAGTCAGGCTTTAGACTTGCATTTGACAATCCTTGCAATTCCCCTAGGGATCAGTGCTGCCAGAGTTTGCTAGTACCTCAGGATAGCATATGGTACTCAGTCACACTGAGCAGAATTTGTGTTTCTTCAGTGGAAACTTGTGTGCCTCTAGGGAAGCATTCTTTGGTTATGTGGAAGTGATATGGAGTAGGACTCTGGAATCATACTATGCTAAGGCTGCTGTATTCACTGTGCATTGCTCTGGGAATAATGGGCCAATTTCTAGTCCTACATTGCTGAGGCATACTCTTTATTAGTCTAACAGCAGCTTTTTTTACTGGTCTGGAAATGGGACATCTTATTTCATGTCTGATGTCCCAAGTCAAGCTGTGAATAACTGATACTTTATCCTCTGCTTCTCAAAGAGTCTTAATCCTCTTTGGACCAAATCTGTTTGAAGTCCTCCTCAAGGATGTTCTTTTGCTTTCTAGGTGTGCATGCACCCCCATAATGTGCTTTCAGATGTGGTGAACTACACCCTGTGGCTGATGGAGTGCTCCCACGCCTCGGGCTGCTGCCATGCCACCATGTTCTTCTCCATTTGCTTCTCCTTCCGTGCAGTCCTGGAGCTCTTTGACAGGCACGATGGGCTGCGGCGCCTGGTTAACCTGGTAAGGGCTGTGCCTGTAGGTGGGGAACGGGTTTAGTGGCAGGGTTTGCACTCTCTAAGTGCAGCTGTGGGGAGTTCTGTTCTTTTGTTTGGTTTGGTTTGGGGTTTTTCTTCCTGAGTTTCCAAGAGTTGGAGAGGTGGATTGAGTTTTCTAAGCCATACTCACGTGCATACTTTTATCTTTATTATTTTAATTGTTATGATTATTGTCTAGAGACTTGGGAGCTTTTTTGGTGCAACTCCTGGGTTAAGCAATACTTATTCAAACAATGGTGGCTTAGTGGTAGTCCAGCTGTTTCTTACCACTCCACATAGATGTGTGCACCCTTTTGGATGTGGATAAATACAGCCTTGTTCCAGGAGAGGAATGGCTGTGTGAATGCTGCAGGAACCACAGTACCTTCTGGGCACAAGGTCAAGACACAGTTCATGTAGAAAATGTCTGCAGGGTGTTGTTGTGCACTCCTGCAGCTTTGGCCATGTCTAACTCAGGGACATCAGAGCTGCAGGGTGCAAGCACACTGCATGGTGCTATATTATGCCTAATAGCATTCAGCACAGCACTGCCTCCAGACCTACACTGATGTGACTTCCTTAGCCTAGAAAAAAGGAGGCTCAGGGGTGACCTTATCACTCTCTACAAATACCTGAAAAGTGGTTGCAGTTAGGTGGGGGTTGGTCTCATCTCCCAGGCAAATGACTGACAGAACAAGAGGACACAGTCCTAAGCTGTGCCAGGGGATGTTTAGTTTGGATGTCAAAAAAAATCTTCATTGAAATAGTGATTGGGCACTGGAATGGTCAGCCCAGGGAAGTTGTGGAGTCACTGTCCCTGGGCATCTTTAAAAAAATGACTGGACGTGGCACTCAGGGTTGATGAGGAGGTGTTAGGTCACAGGTTGGGCTTGATGATCTCAAAGGTCTTTTCCAACCTAGTTCATTCTTTCATTTCTGTCTTCATAGATAGTGAAGGAGGGGCATGGTTCAATTTAGGCTGTTTATCCTTGCAGAGACCCTTTTCTCTTCAGACAGCCTTTGTCAGCTCTGTGTGCTGCTGTGTCCTGTACACCAAAGGCAGCGTGTCTGGGTGTGGTACGAGAGCAGCTGAGAGTTGTAGATGCTTTTTTTCCTGAGGACTGAGCTGATAAAACTCTTTTCCCCACCCCCCACTTCTTTCTGAAGATAAGCACTCTGGAGATCTTAAACCTGGAAGACCAAGGAGCCCTCCTGAGTGACGATGAGATCTTTGCCAGTCGGCAGACGGGGAAGCACACCTGCATGGCCCTGCGCCGGTACTTCGAGGCTCACCTTGCCATCAAACTGGAGCAGGTGAAGCAGTCGCTGCAGCGCACTGAGGGCGGCATCCTGGTCCACCCACAGCCCCCCTACAAGGTGAGGAGCACACTGCAAACTTTTCACATGGTGCTTAATTTCTTAATTGGATCCTAGCTGCAGACATATTAGATCCCCTTGGAAGCCAGTGCAATAACTAGGCAGGCTGCAGTTGTTTGATTTGTACTTCTTTCCTGTCATGTGGAATGGCACTATAATAGGAAAATACAGAGGACCTTTGATGTTTGTCTGAATTACATTTGATTAAGGCTCCTGCTCATGTGCTGTGGTTCCCTTTCCATCTCTCAAAAACTCAGAGGCAGATTGTTTTTGATACTTGTGGGGTTTTCTATGCTGAGAGGACAAAATCTATATGTGTATAGAAGTACATGATGCTGAAAAACTCAGAAATAAGTTTAATTTGATAATGATAACTGAAATGTCTTTTGGACACCACTGTTTTTAGAAATTACCCGTGAGATCCTGATAGATAATAATCCAGTCTTGGCCATGACTTTTTTTTTCTGATTTATCCCTGCAAAGCTGGTTTTGCTGGATTTGTTTTGGGTTTGTTTGTTGGGTTTTTTAAAACTGGATTTTTATGCCTGCTGATTTTGAGAGAGTTCATTCACCTGTGGTTTCTGATTTAATTTATGATGATTTTTCTGGAGGAAATGAAATAAGAATATATAAGGGAGTTTTTGCTGCGGTAGAAATCGCTTATTTTCGGTAGCTAAAGAAATGTATAAAGACTGTTGCTTTCTCATGTAATTAAAAAATATTGAATGTAATTAAAAACTTGCTAGGAATTTTTTTTATTCAGTATGTTTTTTAGTAAAAACTTAGAAACTGTAATTGAATATTTTTAGCAACCTTTTTAATATCTTAACATAAATATATATTGAATGATGGTGTAGTAACTACTAGATAAGTAGCTTAACAGCAGAGTAGAATTTTAATTTAATTTAATTTTTCTTAAGTTGGCCTTAGCTTTCTAAGAATGTAAAGAAACTTAAAGGATATTATCCTTAAGCTTGTTATTGTATATTATAGTGACAGTTGCTGTATTCTTTTATAACTGGGGAATAAACCAGAAAGTAAATACTTAATCTGCAAGACACAGTGGTAGTCTAATCTTACAGATGCAGTTTTCGGTTAAATCCCAGCAGTGGGGGATTTGATGTGCAAGTTTGTAACACTTGTGTTCTAATGGTTTCCCTTCCCTGCAGGCCTGCTCCTATACTCATGAGCAGATTGTGGAGATGATGGAGTTCCTGATTGAGTATGGCCCAGCACAGCTCTACTGGGAGCCAGCAGAGGTTTTTCTCAAGCTGTCTTGTGTCCAGCTCATGCTTCAGCTCATTTCCATTGCCTGCAACTGGAAGACATACTATGCCAGGTGAGCTGTTTGCTGCAGTGCTCTCTGAGTGCAGCACTTGTGACTCTTGGGCAGGACATTACTTGTCCAGATTTTCTGCCCTGACAGTGTTTAAAACAGGCACGTGCTGGTTAGTGCTGTTAGGGCCTGTGCTGTGGCCACACAGTGCTTATCAAAGCTAACTCTGGGGAAAGCAGGACTAAAATTTTAAGATATAGAAAGGGATGTCAAGAAATTTCTGAAGAGCCAAAATGCCTCAGGCCTTTGATTATGATGACACTGATTTCTCAGAAAAGCCTCATCACAGTTCTGTTCCTCTATCTGTCTCAAAATTTGTTTACCTTTTTGTTAAGAGAAAGGTTAGAAAATGCTCCAATGAGAGGGTGAAATCAAGACATATCTTGGAATGAAGTGGACCAGGGCTCCCTCCTCCTTATTTCTGCTGCCTACAGGAGCTCCTTGCCTAACTTGAATTGAAAGCCTTTGAAATCTGTTTTGCTTCTGCAGTTCCCTGCTTCCCTCCCACTCTCAGGTTGCACTATTCCTGGGTAGTTTGTGTTCTCCTGTTTCTTTCCTTCTGCAGCTGTTTTCCAAATTGCTACCTGGGTTAACTCCTACCTTTCCACACAGGTTATATTGATCTCTTCTTTTTTGCATTTTTCTGCTCTCTCACATCTTGCTGAACATCCCTTTTCACCTTCCACACACCTGCATCTTTCTCAAACTGGAGCCTAAGCTGGTCTCTTTTTGACCCTCAGAGTTGTCTGGTTTGCTGCTAAACAGTTTCCCTTGACTTCAGAAAAACTTCCTTCCTAGTTAACTAGTGACAGAGTATTTTGGACAGCAGTGCTTCCCTGCTAAGATGTAGAGTTAGATTAGATTTAGAAACTTAATTTAGAATGCTTTCCTTAGTAAGTTCTAACATTCTTACTTTTATAAATACAAAATTACTGTGCTTTTAGGAGCCTGTGAGCCATGTGGGATGAATGTTGGCATACTGCAGGCAGTGGTGTGCATGTGAGCACTGCCTTCTGTGGAGACCAGCCCTTTTCATTCTAAAATCAAAAGGCACCATCAGTGACTGTGATTTACTTCCATTTCTTGGAGTAGAGTAAATTGAATACTATTTTATGTAATTGAAACAACTCTGTGCATGCAATTTTAAGAAGTTCTTCTATTGCTGTCTTCCAGGAATGACACAGTACGATATGCTTTGGATGTGCTGGCCATCCTGACTGTAGTTCCTAAAATCCAGTTGCAACTGGCAGAACCTGTGGATGTGTTAGATGAAGCTGGATCTACAGTTTCCACAGTGGGTAAGCTGCACATGGTTCTAATGTCTGACACATTTCACTTGTCTTCTATGTGGATTTTGGCTGGCTGTTCCTCACCTACAGCGAGACAAGGGTTAAAGTAATTCACATACTCAGAGTTACTGTCAAGGATGCAAATAAATGGGAGCGTGCACTGTGGTTAAAATTGTGTCATGATTAGCACTGTGGTTGGGTTACAAATTTAGAGGCAGCTCTTTCTCTTGCATTTGTTTTCAAGAGCTCATTAAATAAAGGTGGAGGCAAATATACTTTTGTAATGGGACTATTAGGTTTCCTCTGTTTCTCTGAAATTTAGGTCTCCTGAGGATATGGCATATATATATATATATATGTGTGAGTTGTGCTCTGACTGGTTACCTCCAGGTTTAGCATGTAAATGAGGGAGATGTGCCTGGACCAGATCCAAGGCTTCTATTTTAACTAGAGACGCACGTTTCTTTTTAAGAAAATAAAAATAAAAGGCAGGCAGAATCTAGATATAGGCAAAAGACAATTTCTTTTAAACAAAACGTCTCTAGACAAACACCAATTCTGTGAGGGTTTTGATACTCTGAAGCAGACAGGAAACTAGCAGGAATTCTGTGGGGAAAAAAAGTCGCCCTAAAGTTTGTTCTTTGCCTGATTGCTTTTGAAATTTGTGATATGATTATTTTGTCCTCAAAATACTTGGTACCCTTCCTTCCTCTTAGTGTTTATACAAGAGAGCCCTATGCAGTAAGAATCAGAGCATGTTTGTGCATTTTGCTCTGTTCAAACACCTTAGATTTACTCCTGGTCTGTGCTTGATCACCACCTCTAAGAGATTGTGTGACACTACCTACTGATGATGAGGTGGAGGACTAGTAGTGGAGGAAAACATTTTGCTAGGGAGGTAGAAGAATATGTTTTAGACTAGTTAGCAGAACTTCAGGAATTTCTGGAATTAAGGGAAGTACCTATTTTCTTCAAATTTGTTGGAAGACTCCCTTACTTGTCTGATCAGCTTGTGTAAGATACATTTTAGAGTACTAAAGAAACTACTTCTTTTCCTCACCAGGTATTAGTATCATCCTTGGAGTTGCTGAAGGTGAGTTTTTCATCCACGATGCTGAAATTCAGAAATCAGCCCTTCAGATCATCATCAATTGCGTGTGTGGCCCAGATAACCGGATCTCCAGCATCGGGAAATTCATCTCTGGAACTCCTCGTCGAAAGCTTCCTCAGGCCCCCAAGAGCAGCGAGCACACGTTAGCCAAGATGTGGAACGTGGTACAGTCCAACAACGGCATCAAGGTGCTGCTGTCGCTGCTGTCCGTGAAGATGCCCATCACTGACGCGGATCAGATCCGGGCGCTGGCCTGCAAAGCCCTGGTGGGGCTGTCGCGCAGCAGCACCGTCCGGCAGATCATCAGCAAGCTGCCCCTGTTCAGCAGCTGCCAGATCCAGCAGCTGATGAAGGAGCCGGTGCTGCAGGACAAGCGCAGCGAGCACGTGAAGTTCTGCAAGTACGCTGCCGAGCTCATCGAGCGCGTCTCGGGGAAGCCGCTGCTCATCGGCACCGACGTCTCGCTGGCGCGGCTGCAGAAGGCGGATGTGGTGGCCCAGTCGAGGATCACCTTTCCTGAGAAGGAGCTGCTGCTGCTGATTCGGAACCACCTCATCTCCAAGGGCCTCGGGGAAACGGCCTCTGTCCTTACGAAAGAGGCTGACCTGCCCATGACTGCAGCATCTCACTCTTCTGCCTTCACCCCTGTCGCGGCTGCTGCCTCTCCGGTGACTCTGCCTCGCACTCCTCGCATAGCTAACGGCATCTCGGCCCGTTTGGGTAGCCACACTGCTGTAGGTTCCACTGCCACCTCTGTCCATGCTCAGGCGAGGCCGTCTGCGTCCCAAGGCCCACCTGCCCTTCCAGGCCCTTCTTACGCCAGCAACTCTCCTCTGATTGGCAGGATTAGCTTTGTCAGGGAGAGGCCGTCTCCCTGCAACGGCAGGAAAATCAGAGTGTTGCGACAAAAATCGGACCATGGCGCCTACAGCCAGAGCCCAGCTATCAAAAAGCAGCTGGACAGACACCTTCCTTCCCCACCCACGCTGGACAGTATAATCACAGAGTACCTTAGGGAGCAGCACGCCCGCTGCAAGAACCCTGTTGCCACCTGTCCCCCTTTCTCTCTCTTTACTCCCCACCAGTGTCCTGAGCCAAAACAGAGGCGCCAGGCGCCCACTAACTTTACCTCACGGCTGACCCGCAGGGCGGCCTTTCCGAAGTACGGAGGGGTGGATGGTGGCTGCTTTGATAGACACCTTATATTTAGCAGGTAAGGAAGAAAACTGTGTTGTGATCCCTCTGAGCCTACCCTCTGCCAAAAAGCCTTACCTGGATTCAGGCTGTGCGGTCCCATGGTGGAGTATCCTTGGAGACAAAAGAGTTTTCATTCACAGTGACAGTGAGAGAGCCTTGAAAGGCATTTTTAGTAATTGTTCTGTTTGTCTTGTCCTTGGTGCTGACCCTTAGTACACAAAGCACACTTTATTTCCAGTAGCAACACTGACTAATGAAGCTGGTAGCTCTTTGTTCTCCTTTGGAAGGTGAGTATGTAGCACCAATTTTATGAGAGTGTAACATACCCTTGAGGATGGTTGGCTGACAGATGCAGGGCAGTGAAATCTATATTTTGTTCTTGCAACTGAATCATCAGCGCCACCAGTTGCCTTTTTATGTGGCCATTCCTGAGGTTAAACTGGAAGGTGAGGTAAAGTTTATGAAAATAAAGGTGACATATTCATGAAGGCATCTTCACAGTGAAAGCGGTGTCCCTGTGGGAAGTTATGATGCCAGGATGTTGTTTGGCTCTTGTGCTTTGGACATCATCTTGTGCTAAGTGTTTCAGAACCATTAGGAATTTTTTTGCTAGATCTCTGTACTTACCCAGGTGTTGACATTACAGGTTTTCCATCAATCAAACTTTGAAGATGGAGTCCAAGTGCTTCAGCTTAATGATGTGCTGTAACAAGTACCACATAGTGGAAAACAAACCCTGAAAGATTGCAAACACTCCTCTAGTACTCGAGTATTAGTCTTCAAACTGACACTTGGCTTACTCTAGAAGAATGCTTTAACTTGTACCTATGTAATCTTTAAGGGCTGGATTTGATATAATCACACAGCATTTCAGTTTTGCTTCTCTGCTTTGGGTTACCCATGTGTTTTTGCCTTCTCCAGGTTCCGTCCAATTTCTGTGTTCAGGGAAGCAAATGAGGATGAGAGTGGCTTTACCTGTTGTGCATTTTCTGCAAGAGAACGATTCTTAATGCTGGGTACTTGCACAGGGCAGTTGAAACTCTACAACGTGTTCAGTGGACAGGAAGAGGCCAGTTACAACTGCCATAACTCTGCCATCACGCACCTTGAGCCATCCAGGGTAAGGAATCACAGACCTGTTGTGATTTTTAGCAGTTCTCACTGCCTAAGCCCTGGGCCATTATCCTGATTTTATCTGCTGTTAACACATAGCTTGTTCCTATTGTTATCTGTAAAGTTTATCTACCACAAGCTCTTTGTTATACATAGTCTTAGATACTTGGATTTTACACTTACAGGAGTAGTATTAGGCACAAAAGTCTGCTCTACAGTTTCTAAATTGATCTTGTTAGTTACAAGTGTACAGGCTAAATGATAATCTCTCTTTTCCCTGATGTTCTTTTCCTTTCCTCCACTCCCATCTGGCAATTCAGGATGGATCTTTATTGCTGACATCTGCTACGTGGAGCCAGCCTCTGTCTGCATTGTGGGGAATGAAGTCTGTCTTTGATATGAAGTAGGTACACTCTGATTCAGCTGTGGGCTGTGCTGCAGTTGAAAGAACCATTTGATACAGGAATAAACTCGAAAACAGAATAGCACAGATCTCAAAATGCCTCTTGTGAAAAACAAAATCTGATTCCTATCTTGTGTTGGTAATTTTCCTATTTTATTTGGTACAGAGCAAATTCTGTCTTAAGTTCTACCTGAAGTCCTGTTTCATGCAAGATAGATAACTAAAGTCACTGTTACTCCTGAAGGCAAAGAAACACGTTTTTATTCTCATGTTTGTAAATTATCTTGGCAATCTTTCTGTAGCCAGGTCAGAATTTGACTGGCATGGTGGTTTGCATGGTGAAATTGTCAGACCTGGACTGCAAACTCTTTAGAATCTATTGCAGTATTTACAATTGTTCCTTTGCATAAAAAAGTGTGTGGAAAACTCTTCATTTTTAAAAGGTTTGATTGTTGTCTATTTTAGTTGTAAACAACTGTTTTGGTGTGCCTTGCAGGGGTCAGCTGGGGGCCTTTCTTCAGAGGAAAGGTTTAACTCCCTGAAGCTGCACATGTTTCAGTGTTCACAATGCCATCCATTGCTGATTCCTCCAAAGTGTTATATCTGTGGCAGGTCTGAATTTACTACTGCATTATGATGTGCTCAGTGGTAAAGGAAAGGGTTTTCTACATCTTTTCTCTGTTGTTGAAACCTGTGCTGGAGCTGTTGGGATTGTTTGGGGTGATGTAGAATCTGCAATTCCTTGACTTCCTGACTGTATCTGCAGGCATTCCTTCCCTGATGACCACTATGTGGAGTTCAGCAAGCACTCTCAGGACAGGGTCATTGGCACAAAGGGAGACATTGCACATGTAAGTACCAGGAACTCTGGCAAAAATATAATTCTCCATAGGATATCTATTCATTGATGTGAGTGCTTTGATGCTCTGTGTAACTGATGAGCTTCAGAGGAAAGCTTTGCAAGTGTCAAATAACTTCTCCCTGTTCCTGAGGGTATAAACTTGACCATCACAAGCAGTGTGGATGTGTTGCCTCTGGGCAAGTATCCTGGGCAATCTTAGATTTTGCTTTGTTTTATTCATTTGAGAGAGATCATGCAGGATTTTTTTCTCCTCTTAAGTTGCTTTCCTAGCCTTGCTTTTTAGTAATAGTAGTAATAATAATGTTCCACTGTAAACAGTACCTCAGTCAACAGGAAATGATCTATTAGAAATGTCCTCCTATCCCCCCTCCCCAAAATTTACAGCTTACTTTTGGGTAGTTTACCACTGTATCTTCAGAGTATTGTTGTAGTGCTTTGCTTGAATTCCTGCAAATTGGACAGACAAGGCTTCAGAGAGCTTCTGCTGCTTTGCAGTGCTAATTTGCATTTGTTACAGGCCCTGTCTCTCTTAAAAGAGAATTTGAGTAAAAAATTTCCATGAAATATAACTTACTCAAATTATTCGTTTCCCATGTTACTTTGATTTGTTTAAGTAAACTCTGCATTCCTGCCCAGTTTTTAACTTGGATTTAGCTGGAAGTTTGTGTATTGTGTTTATCTGGTAAACAGAATTGTTTTCCAGTTCTAGAGAATATTTTCCTCTGTAAGTTTGAACAAGAGCTAGGCTCTGAAGGATGTTACAGATCAGATTTATCTGAGGAGATGATCATAAACCCTTTGTACTAGTTTAAAGCCTTTTGTTATATTCCAAAAGTTTCTTGTGCCAAAGCTCAAATTTGCCTTTTTGTATAAATGCCAAGATTTTTGACTCATTTTCTATAGTTTCTGGCTTTTTCCCCCCTCACTGTGTGCTTTGGAGTTTTAATGTTTGTAAATACCATCTGCTCTGAAAGCAGTTCCATTTCTGAAATAGTTTCTGGCTAAGTGGTACCTTAGGTGATTGCAGCTTCCCAGTCCAGTCCTCATAGTGGGGTTATTTTATTTGGAATTTATCCTGGTTGTAGTGAAATGTCAGTGAACCTGCAGTAAGCCAAGCACTGGCCAAAACTTGTGAGGCTTGGTTCCAGCTGTGAAAAACTATCAGAGGGCTGGTAGGAAGGGTTATTTATGGAATGCTGTCACATGAAATGGAAAAGGGGAATGGGGTGATTCTGCAAGCAATCTAGGAAGGGGAACAGGGGGATTTTAGGCACAGGTATATTACAAATCGTGACTAATCTTTCTCTTTCTTTTTAATCTAAAAGATCTATGATATTCAGACTGGCAACAAGCTATTGACTCTGTTTAACCCAGATCTTGCCAACAACTACAAGAAGAACTGTGCCACCTTTAACCCCACTGATGACCTTGTCCTAAATGATGGTGTCCTCTGGGATGTCAGATCAGCACAAGCCATCCACAAGTTTGACAAATTCAACATGACTATCAGTGGTGTTTTCCATCCCAATGGGCTGGAGGTCATAGTCAACACTGAAATTGTATCCTTTGGGCCACTGTGGGAATTGGGACTGGTGTAGATGAACAAGTAGCTGTTTGCAGAGTTGCATTAATGGTCTTCTGTGTTACATGTTGTGTGGTAACAGGAGCTTCTGTCTGTGAATCAAGGAAGAGTAGGGGCTGTTAGCTAAGTTAAATCTAGACTCTGCCTCTGATGCAGTCTAGAGAAAATACTTAATACAGAGAGAGAGCAAGAGAGATTTTCTCCTCTGATCCACTCCATAGCACCTCAGCTCTCTTCCCATGTCTTAACAAGCTCAGCCATGAAGGTCCTGCAGTCACCTTCATGACTGGCATGAGAGGCATTTTGAGTAAGAGCTTTCTCATCTTGAACACATGGAATGGAGCTGTAGTGCCAGTGTCCAACTCTACTTCTGTCATATTTGCAGGACAGAGGCAATGAGGTTTCTTGAATGCAGTTAACCTGTTCTTTGCCACTTCACTGAAAAGGAAATAGACATTTTCTGTTGTTTGTTCCTCCTTAGTCTGTGTTTTTTCAGTGGGACCTCCGAACTTTCCATTTGCTGCACACAGTCCCTGCACTGGATCAGTGTCGTGTGGTCTTCAACTATACTGGCACAGTAATGTATGGAGGTAGGACTTCTCCCCTCAATCACTCTCCTGGGTCACCTCTTGTGAGATAAGCAGATGCTTGTTCAGTGAAATGGGAAGCTTCAGAGACTGTGTAACTCCAGGCCTTACTGGCATATGGGAACTGGATTTTTTCCAGGATGTTCATGCTACTTGTATTGTTGACAAAGACAGTTTTCTGTAACATCAGCAATATCACAACTAATTTGTGAGATTGAAAAGCCACTTACTGTATAATGGTAGATCCAGTGATGCTTGAGAAAATAATTTTGTCCTCTGTATTAAGTTTTGATGACCTGTGGTATCAATAAAGCAATCTCTGGAAGAGTAGCTATTAAGTGGGCCTTGCCAAGCTATTAAATACAAAGAAAATTCATGTCAGAGTCTCACTTGATCTGAAGTTGATTAATGGTAGTGATTAATGGAAGGTGGATTTGTGGAATTATCTTTCCTTGTTTCAGCTATGTTGCAGGCAGATGATGAGGATGACCTTCTGGAGGAGAGAATGAGAAGTCCCTTTGGCTCTTCTTTCAGGACATTTAATGCAACTGATTATAAACCTATAGGTAAGAGTAAGAGAGGAGCCAATAGCTTTGTCTGGAGGTTTGAAGGTTTTTTGAAAGTTTGCATAGTAACATTCACTTCTCTCTGCCTGTGTGAGAAAACAAACTGCTGTATCCTGTTCTGCAGGAAGCACAGGAGTTGGGTTTAACACTGACATAGTTTCAAGTATCATATCCCATTCAGTGTGTCAGTGCCTTACTTGCTTCTGTTCAGCATTCTGGCTTTATTTCCTCTCTTCTTTCCAAGTAAGGCATAATCTGAGACAGTAGGTCACTTGGCCAGGATGGCATTGCTCTCATTTCAAATGGGGCTCTTTTTTTAGCTCCTGGAGCTAAGCTAATTGCTGCTGTGGACATAAACAAATGTGGCCCTTGCTGTTGAAGGGAGGCATAGGTCACAACTCAGTCCTTTGTTGCCACCTATTCTGGAGGATGATCTGTTGTTTGCTGTGCTTAGGGAAACCAATAAATGTATTATCAAGGGAGGAGGCACTGTGCAGAGCAGGTTAAGAGCTTACAAGGCTGTTTTTTACAGTGGTCTCCAGCGTTTCTATTCTTTATTACAGGCTGAATTACCTACAAACATTCATTTCACTTGTTTCAGCTGTTTTTTCTTGTTCCAAGACTGGATGATTTGCTTTTTGACACTTCTTTTCAGTGAGCATTCAGTAACCTGCAGTTAACCACTGAGTTTGTTCTGTGATGTTTTCCAGCTACCATAGATGTAAAGCGGAATATCTTTGACTTGTGCACAGACAGCAAGGACTGCTATCTGGCTGTCATTGAGGTAAAGCAACTAAAATAAACCCTGGTCTCTGTAGCTTGTTTCTTTTTTGGAGTTCCTGCTGTGAAATTCATGTCCTAAGCAGTGCTGGTGTTTTGATGGTGCTAAAGATGCTGGTTTTTATTCTACACCTCCTGCAGTCTTGTTTTGCTGCCTCTTATTCCTTAAATTTCCAGATACATTAGCTTCTCCTCTTCAAACTCTTCTCACTTTAAAATGTAGAGATTTTCCTTATCATGAGCATAAAGAAAAATATGGGTTTTTTCTTATTTATAGAAATAATTTCCTGTTTTTGCAAATTAAAATGTGCACTGGACCAAATAACAGGGAAATGCAATCTTTTGGGGGCTTCCCACAGAGCTTTTCTGTGAAATCACTCTTGCTGTCCCTTTTGCACTTGTCTTGCTAGCAAAATTCCAGAACCTAAGGATTTGAAGCAAAAATTTCAGAGCTAAACTTCTGGTTTGTTAGGGATGCAGTTCTTTGCTCCATACATAATATGTTGTCAGAACCCAATTTCTTGAAGTCTGATTATGCACATGTAACGAGTAATGTAAAATTCTGTCACTCTGTGAACCACTGATCCCTACAGACCACAAAAGCAAGAATTTATAGCAGGGCAAATTTCATGTTTAACTACTGAAGTTGGAAATGACAAGGGTTGTGAGACCAAGAAAATTTTCTTTAATAGGAGTCATTGGAAATGTTGCTTCAGGGGACAAGGCAGGTCTTGAAATCAGACTGATTTTTTTAGTGCAAATTGTATTGCTGCTGGTAAATGGGAGGGAAGGATTTTGGGAATGTTGCTGTGATTGAGATCAGCTGTGGCAGTGAATATGAGAGCTGAGCTCAGTTCCTGGGGTTAACTCCCACGTGGGCCTCTCCCCTGCAGAACCAGGGCAGCATGGATGCCATGAACATGGACACGGTGTGCAGGCTCTATGAAGTGGGCCGGCAGCGGCTGGCAGAAGATGAGGAGGATGAAGAGGAAGATCAGGTGAGAAGCATGGCATTGAGCTGGGTGTTCAGGAGTAGCTGTAGCCCTCTACATGTGTTGATGTTTTACCCAGAAAGTACAGAGGCCTCATTCTGCCTAATGTGAAATAGATCACTTCACTGTCAGTGTAAATGAAGACCTTCTGTGCAGAACCTGTGAACAGTAACTTTGTGCACTGTAAACTAACACAATCATTTATTAATTTCCTTAAGTATTCAGTCTTGATCAGAAGCTTTACTTTTTGTTCTGCTTTTTTAAAGTATTTCAGCCCTCAGTATAGACAGTAGTGCTTGAGGCTTTCCTTGTTTCAATTCCATTTCTCCTATTTGGACATAATTTATCACCAATTTCTGAAAGAGACACAGCTTGTGGCTAATGCAGTGAAACTGCACAGTACTTCTACACACCCAAAGGTTTAAAGAATTTTGAAGAGGCTGTAGGTTTGCACTGGGATGTGTTTTTCCTTCTCTGATCAGCTGTTTGATCTTTGGCAACTTGACAGAAGAGCTCAGAACTGCAGTAAGTGCCCCTCAGGGTGCAGCTGGTAGAGCACACAGTAACACAGAATGCTTACTACAGTCAAGTGAGAATTAAAATTCCACAGAATCAGTTTGTAACTTTGTGGGTGTAAGGTGTTTTGGGGGTTTTTTTGGACAGGCAAAACCCTTATGTTTCAATTCCCTAAAGATTTAAAATGCATTATTCTTTGCTCCTTGATGTCTGCATTCTAGTAAATCATACATTTGTATCTCTTGTGAGAAAAGCTGACTGCACCTTTTTCCAAAGAATGCCAGAAGGTAACACTCTGGTGGGTTTTTTCCCCAGACTGTGGAAAGCTGGATTTGTGCTACCCTTTCTATCTCTGAACCTTCCTGTTGATAGGTTAAAACTCCTAGTTCAGAAGACTGGAGAGCAGGTCTCAAGAAGAGTAACTTTCTTTGCAGTGAGTTGTTGTTATTACAATTTCCTTGTAATTCTGAAGATAAAGCAATAGTTCTGGTTTGGGTGTAAAGTGTGCTTTCCTGGCCACTGAGTGTGCTACAAGTGCTACAAGGTTGCAGTTAAAGTCTTGGCATTCTTTTGAAATCGTTGGGCACTGTATCTATTCATAGATTGGATAGATTAGAAGCATAGAATTTCTTGGGAAGCAATGAAGAGGGAGGAGAGATTATTGCTCCCTCCTTCCTTTCTACATCCCAGCCGTCCAGTGCATGCCATGGGCAATATTTACTATTTCTATCTCCACTTCCACTGTTTTTGTTCACTTTCACTATATTTTAGTACTCATATTTTCTTTATCAAATCTCCAAAATAGTTTGTAGCAGAACTGGGTTTTGCACAGTACAGTGATTAACTAGCAGCTGTCAGGGCACTGCTTTGCAAAACCACTGGTAAGTGTTGACTTAAGGGAGATCTGTGTTTGTGCAAGGCAGTCAGTGGTTCCAGGCTGTAACACCAGGTACCCAGCAGAGATAAGGGATCTGACAGCCATCAGGTGTGACTAGAGGTGGCCCCAGGCAGAAGTGTGCTAAAAGCTTTTCTGTGAAGCTGATGAAGTGTTCAAACAAGGCTGCTCCTGGATTGATTTACAAGCTAAGAGTGATTAGTTGCTATTGCATAATTGCTGCTTTTTATGGTCTCTGTTTCTGGGGTCTGTACATGTTTCCTATACAGCAACTTTTAGGGTGGTTACAACCAAGCTTCTTTAGTAAGAGTGATTTGGTTTTAATATAAGCAACATTTATGAACCCAAATTCAATTCAATGCACATATATCTAGCCAAACATAAACTCAGCCCCTTGCCCTTTGTCCCACAACTGTTCTATGCTTTTTCTTCAGGTTTGTTTTTGTCTTAGGTTTACAAAATAGAGCTTTTGTCTCTGTAGAGACATCCCACATTGAGCTAGAATGAATAGAGGTTTTCCTGAAGGAAGACAGAATCTCTTTGGTACATTTGTCTGATGAGAGTTTCCCTGATGGAAGGATTTTTGTTTGTGTGCATATCCTCACATATATGTAGGTGTTCAGTATTTGCTTAGTTAGTTTCTGCGATTTAGCTTTGGAAAAATTTGGTATAACATTTCAAACTCGTTGGAACTTCTTACAGATACTCTAAAACCCCTTCTGTCTGAAAGGGGATGCTTCCTGATCTTTCTTGAAAGTGGTAGGGAGAAATGTGTATGAATCAACATGAATCTGGTATCTCTTTGGTCAAGGTTTGTGAGGCTGAAACTAATCTGTTTGACCCCTACCTCTTCACACCTTGACTTGATGTATATTTTGATTTTTATATCTGACCTACATGGGTCCATGGGTACATTTTTTTTGCCTGTACAGAAAGTAATGAGTGTACTCAAATGAGTACTCAAATAGAAGAGTGGCTGATAGGCAAGCCTTGCTCAGAAGTCATGTGGTGCACAATGAAAGTGCTTTAAAATTTGTGCTAAGAGAGAACTATGGAGAAAAATATCTGCCTTTTTTTAACCTTAAATTTTGATGCCTCACGGTGTCAGTTCTGACAAATATCAGCTGATGGCTCCATGACAGCTTTTTCAAAAAGTGAAGACTGAGAGTCTGTAAAATGAATCTAGCAGAGATGTTTGGCCTACAGATATCTTTCAGTTCCTTCTTTAATTTAAGAAATAAAACAACTATGTTCATCCTCCTACCTCAAACCAGCCTTGTAAGATCAACTGATGTGTTACATAAATAGCTGCCCTCAAATTAAATGATGGGGCTGACTCAGTGGCTTGAGCATGGGACTGCTGCAGTGAATGTTTGTGGGTTTGTTTGAAATGCTTGAGGACAGCACCAGTGTGGCCTGGTTCTTCCCTGCTGCTGTGCCAGCCTTTCCAGTGAGCTCCCTGGGAGGCTGCCTTTCCCTAGGTATGGCCACTAATCCAGAGCTGTCAAGCCTTGTTAAACAGAACAAATGCTAATGAATGTTGATGCTTTGTGCTCTGTACTTACTATGCACTGAGGGAGAGTGAAGCCTGCTTAACAAAAGTCTGTTTGCAAGCTCTTTGGTTGGGTGTTTTACTCCAGAAATACCAGTGTTCCTGCCTTGAACTTCCATGAGTTTTGTGAATTATTTCACTACTGGGTGAGTATCCAAGTGTATCCATCCATCAATAACCAGCAGTCTTTTCAATAGTATTTGCAAAACTGTGTTCAGCATACAGGGATATAGGTAAGGGTTTCCTATTTTTCAGTCTGGCTGCAAGAACTTCCTCTTTTCCCTTCTGTATTTGCCAC
This sequence comes from Cettia cetti, assembly GCA_013401135.1. NCBI lineage: Eukaryota > Metazoa > Chordata > Aves > Passeriformes > Sylviidae > Cettia > Cettia cetti. The sequence continues at coordinate 11,233 of VZUI01047554.1, read as the reverse complement.
TGTTCTAAAAGACTCTTTCAGTTAGATTTAGCAAAAATAAGTTGGGTGTCTGAGCTACTGGTACAGATCTTGGACCATCTTTTGGTTGTTAGCTTGCTTTGTTCTTACTTACTTCTCTTTCTTGGCTGATTAGTATCCCTTGTTTCACTTGTTAATCTACTGTCTTCTGTAGTGAGACAGAGGAAATGGCACATGGCAGCTGCCATGGGCTGGAAAAGAAGACTTCAGAAATATTATGTGCTCAGAAAAGCTCAAACCAAGGGAACACAGAGTAGACTCAAAACTGAAACTGAAGTCTGAATGAGGTGATCTTCTGAGTGCATTTTTACTTCCTTGTTTCTCTTTCCATATTAGCTTTTCTTTCCATATTAGTTGTTTAAGGCATGTTTTTCTCTCTGTGGTATGTGTGGGTGATGTTGCATCTGTAAGGCTCAAGTAGTGTCCTCAGTAATTGTCATGTTCAGAAAGATTTATGGCTTCAGCAGCACATTGCTTCACCTAGCTCTCCCTGTCCTATAAAGTGTGTTCTACTTCTTTTGCCAGACCTGAAGAACTGTTAATTATCCTGCAGTGCTTCTGGGCTATCGAAATGGTTGATGGTAGGTGTGTAATTTGTCTTTTTGCATTGGTTTAGAACATCCTAGGTGATGGGAAATATGCTTTGTTGATAAGGCAATATAAGACTTGAAAGACAATCACTATTCCAACATATGTTTTAGCCAGGGTGGAGAATGTTTTCCTCAGCTTTCCATGTGGTCTTTGTGGTCCCAGTTTCTACTTTTATTTTAGGATTCTCCCTGTCTGCAACAGTAATTCCAACAGCAGTTCCACTGTACTTTATTGCTGTTGTTTGATATAGTTGGTTTGTTTTTTTCATGTGAATACTTGCTGGGGAAAGACCCCACAAACCTTAATCCTTTGTATGGGCACAAATATTTGGAAATCATCAGACCATGCTGGTGCTTTGCCACTATAAGCTGACTAAATGATTTTTGTCACCAGGGTCCCTAAAATAAGGGTTTGTTTTAGGAGCTGTTCCTGTATTATTTGATGGTACAGTTTGATTTCAAATCTTACTCAGGGATAAAATGGTTAACAGAATAATAGCTGTGAATGGGTATTTTCAGACAAATGTCTCCAGTGATAAAAAATGTGTCTATTGCCCACCTTCACAGAAATCTTTGAGCTTAGTTGCAGCTGGGAAGGCTGCAGAAAAGTGGTTTCTATCAAAGACCTTCTTATATAACAGGCACATCTTTTGAACTGCCATCTTCCAAAACAGATATTTAAAAGAACAGTGCCTGTGCTTTTAACCACATTTTTAGATAGTAGCACATAACTGTTTTAGCCTATTCTACTGTTTCAGAATCTATTTTCAGTATCTCTCAGGCAGTGCAAACAGAGGAAATTCTTGGAAAGAGATGTATTTGGAGTTTCCAGAAGGCCAGACTTAGTATTATGGAGTAAAACAGCTTCAGCAGAGATAAAAACATATTCTGCCTGTTCAGTGACATAAATCAAAGATGTCCTTCCTCTTGCTTAACACATCTTTCTAGAATTCCCACAGTAGCTGGGATCCAAGCAAATAAAAGCTGCCTCAGTTGTGATGAGAAATGCCAGTCAGAGGCTTGAGAAAATAAAGGACAAATTCTTGTCCATAGAGAAGGTGTTCATTTACCTGCCAAATTCTTAAATTCCTTTATGCACTATTGTTCTTTGTCATGGTATTAAAGGAATTAATTTATTTTTGTAAGTGAGAGCATGAGATCAATGAGAGAGAATATAATAACAGTCACCTTAGAACACCTTTGTCCCAAGCATTAAGGAAGGTACCAGCTGTGAAAGGATGGCTTGCACATGTCTCAGAGGACAGTGACTGGAGCCAGGTTGATAGCAGCTGCAGACAGATAGAAATGGAAACACTTCATAGGCAAAACCCCAGTTTGCTCTTAAGAGCCCCACCTGAACCTCCTGATCCATGTGAGGTCCATTTCCATAAAGCTTTTGTTTGTCATTCAGCTCAGGTAAGTAGTCATTGTTAGACAATCTAAACCCACTTACACAGACTAAGAGATTAACTGCTTTTTATTTCTTCACTCCATGTTTTGCCTCTGTGACATTCTGTACGCTGTGTGCTGTTTCCTGTTTTAAATCTGCACATACCTACACCTGCATAGAAGCCTATGGTAAGATTCCTTGCTTGTTACATATGGTAACTTCTGCACCTTCCCAGGCTTCTACATTTTTAGCTCTGTGACTAATGGCTGTGAAGGAGTAGAAATTCTAACCCTGAAGTAGCCAAGAAGGTAAAAGTAGGTGCAGCCCTGTAGTGTGAAGGAGATGAATATTTGGAATTAATTTATTGGTACATAACAGCAATTATGGGTTTGCTAGCTGAGGGGAAGGATAGACACTAGGTAATCTAGCATATGAAAATCCTTACATGCTTGACCAGGGAGTTAAGCTTTTTCCACCACCCATTGTCCAGGAGTGTTAAGAAATGGTTGAGGGGGGGGAGAGGAGTTGGATAGAAGCTCTTAAGTGACTGAAAACCAGACATTGTCACTCTTGGGAATTACATAGCAAAGGCCCAGAAAGTACCAACATGGCACTCAGCAAAGAGTACAGTTGTCAGAAGGTATGACAAGGTTGTCTGTGGAGAAAGATAAATTACTTGAATAAGGAGAGACTTATTCCTCTGGGTGAAACTTCTTCAGTACACTTGGATTTGAACAATGATCATACGTCCTTTTTTATGAAAGCAAAGCCCCTTCCCAAACTGGAAATAAGGAGTAATTAAAATATTGATAATCTGGAAGGGATCAGATTGCTGTAGGAGAAACATGGGGAGGAAAGATGAAGTAAACCAGTAGGCTGTTTCTTGCAAAAGCAAATAAATGAACCAAAATAATGAGACTATGGGAAACATGAATTTCTTTAAAAAGAAAACAAACCTAGATGAAATAAACAACTGCTAGAAGCAGATGTTATCAGCAGATAATTTGACTTGGCTGAAAGTAGCCAGAAGTGAATTAAATATGAGCTGAAATATTTGAAGTAGTGTGAAAAGCTTTACTAAAATTGGTTAGTTGTTCTGCAGATAGCAAAAAGATAATAATAGTTAGAGTAATACAATCTAGCATGATGCAGACTGAGAGGTGCAATAGGGATTTTTGTAGGTGTTCTCAGAGGGAGGAAGTGTTGCTGGAGAACAGCTGGAGGTGGGAGGTGAGTTGGGCCTGGGGAAGGAGATCATGGAGCAGTCCCAGGGAGCTGGGCAGTTGATGTGCTGCTTGCTTTTGCACTGTGAATCAGCTCCTAGTAGAGGAAGAAAAAGTCACTGAGGTGCAAGAGAAACAAATGAAGCTTTTTGTAACAGCTGAAACCATGTCAAATAAGCAATAAATCAGTGACCTGTAGTTCTCGAAACTGAATCAAAATTTCCAACAAATATCAACAATTGAAAAAGACCCATGGAGTCTTCCTTTGGCAGCTAAAGGCCAGCCTAGTGTAAACTTGAGAGATTGTGTAACCTGCAGTGGAGAAGTCTCAAATTCTGGTCATGTGGTCATAAAAAGCTTCTGGATTCAAGAAATGTAAGAAAGCTCAATAAAAATGTCTTGAGAGTACTTAAAAGCAGGCTGATGTATTTAAATACTGCTGATCTGCAGTGCTGTAAGTCATACTTCCTGAAGCACTTTGTACATATACTAATTTAATGTTAGAATACATTGCAAAAAGATGTTAAAATCAAAAAGTTAAAGTTCTGCTTAACTAACATGTATTTTGTATCAGTTTGAATAAGTGAAATACTGGAGTTTTCTTAAGCCTTTGAATGATTTTTGAGAGATGAACACCAGTGTGTCAAGTATCAATAAGCTTTGCTACCCGAAAAAGACAAATTTGTGAATTTTGTATGTGCAAGATGATTGGTAAAGGGGAATGGTAAGAGAGTTGATGATGAAAGCTTATGAAGTGTGTGCCAACAAGCATCAAAGAACAACTTGGCAGAAAACACATAATGCTTGAACAAGTGCAAAGGGTATTTACTAGGCTCTGAAAGGGCTGTAAAAAATGGAAATATGAAGAATTAGGTCAAGTAGGTTTTTTGTTTCAGTGCAGCCACCCCAGTATCTGTCATTCTGTTAGGGGATGTTTAGTTTTTTCCTTTGGGGCTTATAAATGGTAAATTAATTGAACCAAATCTACTCTGTTTTCTGGAAGCAAACTGGTGGTAGAATTAAATGACCAGTAATTTGCTTTGAGATGATCTCAAGATAGTTCTTTGCTGTGTAATCAACATCTCTGATTCTGTAAGTTTATGTCCAGGTTTTCTTGTACTATTACATCTCTGTAAATTTTTCCTGCACAAACCTGGATATGGTTTGGAATAGCTGTCTTTTCTTCCCTTGTGACATGGCATTAAGGGGTTTGTTTTTTTTTTTTTTTTTGTCTGCTCTTACTCATTGTGCTTGTTTGAGTCCCTGGGGAAGGTGTGCCCTTTTCTCTCTGTGTAGGGATCCATTACATGAGGCAGTTGTGGAGTCTTGTGAGGATTCATGCTGGGTCCTGATGAGCAGCCTGGCTATCACTTACCCGTGGTGGTGTCAGACTGCACCTGGCACTGCCTCTCCCCTTTCTCACTCTGTGGCCCAGGGCTGGGTTTGGGAGCAGAAGCTCGGGGTGCTTTGTTTGGAGAGCTGTCCCCAGGCTCTGTGTGGGGCCATCTGCTCCAGCTGGGAGTGCTGCACTGGGCCTGCAGAGTTTCTGCTTGGCTTGGCTGAGAAGCTGAGGCAGAATTTATTTGCCTGTAGCTTAGCAGAAGCTTCACAGTGTCCAGGTGGTGTTTGGGTTCTTTCAAACACGACAAGGTATGGGTTTCCTCCTCTCTGATGAAGATGCTTCTCTTGAGCCCTGTGATGTGTCACCCCTCCAGCTCTGAAAGGATGTCACTGTGTTTGTCACATTCACATGCACATGTGACTCTTTGTAGCATGAGTTACACACTATTTTCTGTTTTACCAAGGACAGGTATGATTTTCATCTCATCTTACTGTTCTTAGGTGGCTTTTAAATGAATGTAGCCTGACTCTAATCACCAACTTCAGATTAAGTAATTTAAACTGTAAAAGGGGAAACATTTCAAATTTTGTTTGTATTTTTACAAATTATTTTTTCTTCACCGATATAACCCTTCAAAGTTAATTTGCAGCTAAATATACAACCTTTCTGTGTAATTTGGCTCTTACTCTTGTCAGCCAGAAGGCATTGTTAGCTCTATGCAACTGTATTTAATTTCATCCTGTATTTGAAGGGTGATATTGGTATAAATGCCTTGCCTTAAGCTTGAATTAGAATGTTAATGCAACAGTAATTCAGTTTCCAAGAAATACATTATATATGAAACATAATGGAATTTAGTAGTTTTGACATTTTGAATCCTTGTGGAGTAGATATTTAGGAAAAAAATACTTTAAGAAATTCCACAGGTGTAGGAAAACAGAGGGGACCTAACTCATTTCAAAATCCTTCAAGTTTTACCTACGTGGACTCTAAATGGATCTTGTAGACAACATACTTTCTTCCCAATATCTGCAGGTGTGTCTCTAGCTCCAGATACCCAGAAACTTGGTGTAATAATTCCAAGATTTTCAAATGCTTCAAAGTAGTTTAGAAACTGAAAAAGGAAAATAAACTCTCCTGCCTTTTCAGTTTTTAATCAGCTTTTCAATTCTGAGTAGAGTAATAAAATTTAAGACATTGTTCTCTCTGCAGATACTGCATAGAAAAAAAAAGAAATGCAAATTATTAAGGCAAAGCTTTTATACTCGATTCAGTACATTTTATGGAAAATTATACCCAGTATGGCACTGCAGTTTAAAACTAAACTGCAAGAAAGATGTTTCCTCTCCCAGTGTGTATACAATTATGTCTGTTTATGTGAGGACTCACTGACTCAAAGTAAAGTTGTAATTTCTTAAAATAAGCACAAGCTTTAAAACAGGTTGGTTTTAATTTTATATTTAATATAAACTCTTTCATAAAGGAAATTGTATGTAGCAAACCATTGTTTTTATACTGTAATCTGCTTTTAAGAACATGGCACTTCTGGTCAGCAGTGAAGACTTGGCTGCCTTTTGCAAGTGAAGAAACAATACAATATACTTAGGCTTTTTGCCTTTCCTTATTTCTTTTGCCTGTGACAGATGTTGGATTTGTGTGGGTGTGGTGGTTTTTTATAGCACTGACTGAAGAAAAAGTAGGTTGGGGAGATGACAGTAAAGGATTTTCCTCTGTCCCTTTAGATCTGAAAATGCAGCAGTCTAAACAATGGAAGTGGGGTGAGCTTGAGCACCAAAGGAAACCCTTGCAATGGGTGGTTAGATTTCTATCTTAGTTGCTTCCTAATTTTGCAAAATGTGTCTCCTCCCAAAACAAAGGTGCAGTTAGGACTCAATGAGTTGAGAGCATTCTGTTAGAGAAACAGGCTGTGACTGAGAAGTGCAGGTGGCTTGAAGCTTTTCTTTCAGTCCTGGAGTGCTCTGGAGCTCGCCTTGTGATGGCAGTTTGTCTGCAAGAGGGGTAGAACTGTTACAGCTCCTTCCCACTCAGCCTCATCCACTACACACAGACTTCTGGATTTCCTCTGTACAATGAGGAATTCAGTTGCTTTACTGAATGCAAATTCTTGTGGTTTGATAAAAATCTTGATCCAGAGGTGAATACCAAAGATGAGGCTTCTGAGCTGCCTTGAACAGTTCTGTCTTCTGAAGCTAAGTGATTCAGGGATTGGCTTAGGCTAAAAGTATCTTTGCCTGTATTTTATTCCTCATCTCAATGGCAATGACAGAGACTGATGGTGCATGTGGTTTGATGTCAAGTGGAGGTTTTGGTCCTGCTGAAACCAAAGCAGTTTTCATGAGACTAGCAACAAAGCCTTGGATTAACAGGTCTTCCTGCATGTCCTTCTCAAGGGTGCATTGTGGTGACACATGTTGGTGGCCAGTCCTGGAGAGGAGATTGAGCCAGTGGTTACCAGCATTTTGCAGTTAAGATTTTTGCAGGCCTGCAGGTGATCTGGCATGTGTGATATTCTGAAGCTTTGGAGAGAGTGCTTAGATGGCTGATGGAAGAGTCTGTAATGTGTTTATAATGTCTGATGGCAGGATATGGGGAGAAGTGAAAACTCTAGGTTTTTCTTTAGTTCCTGTTTCTCCATTTTACATTTATCTTAATGTCTGCAATGGACTGGTTTTGCTGTCTTTATAGGAGGAAGAGGAGCAAGAGGAGGAAGATGATGATGAAGATGATGATGACACAGATGACCTTGATGAACTAGATACAGACCAGCTGCTGGAGGCTGAGCTGGAGGAGGATGAGAACAACGAGAATGCTGGTGAGGATGGAGAAAATGACTTTTCTCCCTCCGATGATGAGGAGATTGCCAACCTCCTGGAAGAGGGAGATGAGGGTGAAGATGAAGATTCTGATGCTGATGAGGAAGTTGAGCTGATTCTTGGAGATAGTAAGTGTGTGCCCACCTTGGTGACCTTGTCCACTGCTTAAGGTCCTGACAAAGAGGCAACATCTAGATTTCCCCTGAAATGACTTAAGTGACTTGTCCCTGGCTGGTGTGAGTGACAGGCCATCGTCATGCTGGTTCACCTGGGGCTTCTCTTAGTGAGCTGCTGGTAAAAACATCTGTGTGAGAGAACAACTGTGCATTCTGGAAAAGGAGGTATCTCCCTTCTTCAGGTGCTCCCTGTGTGTGTGTGTGAGAGAGCGAGCGAGAACTCCATGTGAAGAAGCTTTGATTGCTTGCCTGTCCTGCCCTTCAAGGGGACACAGGTTTAACTCTTGCTTCACCTGTCCTGTCTGCCTTGTGTGAGCCTGGAAGGACAGAGAAGCACTTTTGATCCTTGGTGCTGTTCTTTCTCTTTTGTAATTGCCTAAAGTGCAAAGCCAACACGGCATTTCTGACTTCACTTCATTATTAGACTATTCTGAAGCTAACATAATTTTTGGGATACAATTTAAATTGTTCTCTTTTTCTGGCATTCCACAAATACAGTGATTTGAAAATACAAAGTGTGTATGTGTGTCTAGAAAGGTCTGGATTTATGTAGCAATAACTTTTGGAAAAATGCTTCATAAGAAAGGTGAGTATGATAGCATCAGGCTTGGCATTTGTGACACCAGATTCTGTTCCCTCGTTTGCAGCACAATTTTTGAGCATGTGCAGCCAAACCCACTTATTTATTTTTACTTTTCAAGCTGGATATAATATGGTTACTTTAAGTTAAAATGGATATAATATGGTTACCTTAAGTTAAAAGGTTGGTAAGGGTAAGTAATTGCAGTGTGCATGGTGTTTGAAGTCCTGCAGATAGACTGATTCCCATCTCAGCTCTCACATCAGTCTTCCCTGCCAGTGAGCTGGAGGATGAAGCATGCCAGGCTCCTCCTTGGCAGTGATGTGGCTGGCAGACTCATCCATGTCTTCTGCAGCAATGTAGCTCAGTCACTTTTAGGGATGTGGCCACATGAGGCTGCCAGAGTTATTCTGTGGTGTCACTCTGCTGTTCTCTAGAAAAAAATAGGTTTATACTCTGGGGCCATATAGGATATTTACATAGCTTAGTCATTAATAGCATCTTGCAGTGCAACATTTTGGGGTTACAGGGAACCTCTGTGTCCTAGTAGTGGACAGGATCTTCGTCACACAAGTCCACTTGTTTTTCCTCAGGGAATGCAGGGCCAGAAGCTCTTCAGAGAGCACCTGAGGTGCTGTACCTTGAATTGTCCAAGGGGCAGAATGGCCAGGATGTTCAGGCCATTTCAATAGCTCTTCCTGGAACAAACCAGGGGCTACTTGACAGGAATTTCAGGCATGCTCTGCAGAGCACTGTTATGAAGTGGCCACATCTGTACATCATGTACATCATGTATGGATAGAGCTACTTGAGCAGGACTTTGATCTGTATGGCTGTGGAGCTGCAGCCAGCCCATCCAGTGGCTATTAGGTTGCTTAGCAGCAATTTTGGGAGCTCAGAGCAGGGAGTGCAGCTCTGCCAGGCTGATGCATGCATGCTCCTTGATGGGTTTGATGAGTGGGGTTCTGTGGCAGCTTCTCTGTGGCTTCATCTGACTTCTTTCTGTTTCCCACCCAGCAAAGAGCAATTAAATTTTTCCTCTGCTTATGCTTGTTCCAGAATTAAAAGATGTAATGGCACTGCCAGTGTAGCAGGTGCTGGCATGGGGTGCATTTAGAGTGTTCCCTGCTGCAGATTCTTGCTGTATTGTGGGTGAACCTCCATAACATACAGTGAGTGTTTCAAAGAAGAGATTCTAATTCCTTTTTTAAAATAATCCATGGAGAACCTTTTAAGTATGAATTTGTCTTTCTCCCCCTTTGTTAGCACCTGGGGGACATTAGATCCATTTGTCAAAGCAGTTCATGCATTGTGCAGATCTTTCAAGAGCTTCTTCCTGGGCCAGGTGGGTGTAATTTTTGAAATGCACATGTGACATAGTATGGAAGAAATATATAGAATTCTCACCAGCAGCATGGCTGACTCTTGATTCTGATTCCTCTTTTCTTCCATAATCCAAAAAGGCAACTTCCAGGCAGGTCTGTGCAAACTAACTATGCCAGGCAGTTAATGCAGTCAGGTTTACTTGCAGACATAGAGCTCAGAATTGGAAGTCTGTGTGGTGAACTGGGGAACAGTGAGGAGATCCTTTCTTAAAGCTTTTCTCTGGGTTTAAAAACAAGAACCTATCCCCCAAAAAACTCCAACTTTCCCAGCTTCTCTTCTTCAAAGTTTCTGGATTTTTGTCTTGCTTGTGCTTCTTTCCTTCTTACTGTGTAAGTGTAGCTGCTGCAGCACTGGCTGGTGTTTTCTAGCTCCCAGTGTGGCTGTGGCTGTTCTGGGAGCACTGATGACCCTTCAGCTTAGGCTCAGCCTGAGGGATGGTGAGGTGGAGAATCCCTTGCTGATCACAGTGGAAAGGCAGCTGGCTGATCTTCAGGGAGGAGGGTTGGGGGACAGGGTTTGTGCCCTCTCTGCTTGCCTGTGATTTTTTTTCTCCCTAAAGGATAGCATTTGGGAAGGGGTGAACCTTCCAGAAGGTGTTTCTTACCTTAACAGGCATTTTAGAGATCCACCATGATTGAGATGGCTAAGTGGAAGTCTTGGTGTCTTTTTTTTTTTCCTTTTTAACTATTTTTAACACCCAGTTATCTGCTGCATCCAATGAATTCGCATAAGAAAAAGAGCCAACATCACCTCTAAGGTAAGGCAGGAGCTCTCTTGCTGCCAGAGCTGCTATGACTTCCCTCTTGCACAACTGAGGGAGAAGAGATCTTAAGTTTTAAGATAAAAAAAGCAAATGTGTGTATGGGTGTGTGACTGCTTCTGGTAAATCCCTTCATGTCTTCATTCTGTACCACAATGAACAAAACCAGGAAAAACACAATTTGCAGGTCACCTTTAGGAAGTGACCTGTAGTTAAATTCATTACAGAAACCTTTGAGTTACTAGAGGAAAGTTCTAGCTGGGAGTGTGTGGCTTGCTTCCACCTTAGTGGGGTCCAGCTCACTGCATAAGGGATTGCCTTGTGCACATCGTGGCTGCTGGAGCTGTCCAGCTGTGAGGAACGACTGCCACATCTGTCCAGCCCCTGCTCTCTGCTGGTGTCCTCCCCACCTTGTCAGGGCAAAAAGCTGCCAGCTGATGGGGACTGCACTTGCTGAAGCTGCTCTCCTGGAGCCTCTGCTGTCAGCAGGGAAGGAAAGCTCTGGGCCAGATTTCCTGGCTGCTCTGGAGTGGTTTGGAGCACTCTGTCTGTGCCAGGGGGCTCGGGTAGGGGTGAGCATCTCCTGTGCCACAAAGCAAACCTAACCCACGTGTGTCCTTTGCAGCCGACAGCTCCGATAACTCTGACCTGGAGGACGACATCATCCTGTCCCTGAACGAGTGAGGGGCGGCTGCAGGGCAGGAGGGGCAGGAGGAGATGCTCCCTTCCCAACACGAGTCCAGAGACCAAATTGGAAACCGACTCTGAGCACCCAGCCCTGCTTTTCCTGGGAAAACCTGAGGATCTCCTGCTGATCCACTCTGTTGGTTTGAGTCACTTTGAGGCTCGGGCCTAAGTCTCAATAAAGAGACCTGGGTTTAGGCCTCATTTCTCTCTGCCTTTTTTTTTTTTTTTTTTTTTTTTTTTTTTTTTT
>VZUI01047549.1:0-21771 GCA_013401135.1 Cettia cetti | reverse complement strand
GGGGCGTTATCTATGAGTCATGTGGCAAGGCATTGATGAGCCATTAGCAGCAGATAAGGGAAACACTGCCCCACCTGGTTTCAACAGCTCATGGAGATGGTGATAGAATACATACTTTGGGCACATCTTACATTTTAACCTAGGACACCTGTGTACCCAGCAGCTCTTCCACTTGCCTGGAGGAGACCATGGCCAACCCAAATTTAATTCCAAGATTTTATTAACATAAATTGACTGAGCATACTTTCAGCTGAATTAATCTTAGTACTTAGCCCTGGCTTGAGGAGGATGAAACGAGGCACCTCTCCACAAGTCATCCCAAGCTCATTTTTCCTCCAGTTTCAGCTATACAGGGCTCTATATTGAGGTATTTGTCACATATTGATGCCTGCACAGCATTTGAGCTTTTATGGCTCACTTCATTTTTTGGGAGCTGAAATTTCACTGAAATTAATCCACATCTTACATTCTTTTTAAGATACATTCTTCCACACCACTTCTCACCAGGGCCATTATACTTTAACAGAGACCTTTTTTTTCCATTTTTTTTTTTTTTTAAATCATGCCTAATTCTTTTTCTCCCCCTCTATTCATTTGTTCTTGAGGAAATGAACAAGAATCATAATTTCAGGTCTTTTTATTTTACTTTTCCAGGTGTAATGCATGATTTAAAAAGGAAATATAGCTCTAAAAGTTGCTGTTAAGGACCATGAAGCAGAAAAATAATATGTAGTTCCTGTTCAAGGTTTTTATCTTAACAGCATTACTAACTGTGACATTTATCCTGCTTAACCTCACCAAATGTACCCTAGGGAAATGTCAACAGAGTCTTATGGTTTTAATACAAATGAATTATCAAAGAGTTTGAATAATGTAATCATCTTAATGTATTCTGTTTTTATAATGAACATCTGTTATGGGCAGAGAGAAGCAAAATGACTGGTTAATGCAACAATTAAATAAACAATTAAACTCAAAAATTATAAAAACCAGATTATACAAATTTAACTGTTTCGAGCAACAAGCTGAAGAAACTGCCACTGAAACACTCCTTCCATCTCTCATTTCTGTTAGATGCAATTTTTTTCTTTGATGGCATTCATATATGTTTTTCAGATGCTTGTTCTGGGTATAATCCTGTTTACAAAGACAGCTTGTTCCCCGGATAGAAATCTTCTCCCTTGAGTGATGCATATTTGTGTTCTTAAAGTTGCTGCCAAATCTCTTACTTTCCATGCCTCTGCCAGTAATCCTTTTGCAGTGTATTTTCTGTCAACTCCATTTATTAAGAGGGTTGTTTTCAAACATGCTGCTTGCATACATTACTGGGATTCTGCTCTCATGGGAATGCATTCTCTAATTATCGAGATGGTCTGACAAATGCCTCTGATATTTACTGCTATTATATTTTATTTTGGCATTGCACTTTCTGACCTAAATAAAATATCTGGAAAATTGGCACGAATGATACACAATTTTTCAGTCTATACTCTTTTGAGCTACTCTTTATGAGTAATTCCAAGAAATCATGAATATTTTGTTTAGGAAATCATGCTGTCATTTACTATTCAGAAAATAAACATCCTGTTTTATCCGAGTTCCTGAATGACATTTCTCCCGGTCTCCATGCTCTGAACCTTGTTCAGACACTGTAATCACTTTGTTCTTTTGCTCCTGAAATGCTGTAATTTGAATATACTTTAGGAGCACTTGTCAGCTTGCCTCTGCACATCCATGCACAGACAGAACTGTTTAGGTCCTGAGTATGCAAATCTGGTGTACTGAAATTATGCTCTCAGAATCCCTTGCCAGGTTGGTTCAAGGCTGGATTCATCTGCTTTTGCTTGATGGCTATTTGCAGTTCATAATTTGTTAAATAGGGATGATTCAAACTGCATTCAGAATAATATTTCAGTGAAAGTGAATGTTATCACATGATTAAAGGTCCTAATTATTCTTAGATTAACCCCAGAATCACCAGAACAGAGAAAATTCCTGATTTTGGCCATGACCACAACTTAACTGGAGTATAATGTACAACTTTTTTTTAACCTGAAATTTATTTCTCACTGAAATCCACATCCTCAATGTCAGTGACTGTGTCTAGAGGGGTTATGTGGCTCCAAAATGGTATTCACAGCTTCTGGGGTATTTACTAGGAAAAATCACAGAATGGTTCTACCTGAATGAAGGGAAGAAGGTCTGTACTGCTGAGGCCTTCATGGAGTTCCTGTAAAAATTCACATTTTATAACCAGCACTAGAATGATTTTCTCTCTCTTTATTTAGAAAGAGTGATTATGGTAATATACCTGAGAAATTCTAAGTATGATAATGGTGTTTTCTTTCCATATAGAATGTTCTAGTCATAACACATTAGATACAGTAGTCAGGTTCAAAGCTGATTTAAATGTACATTTCTGCCACCCCTTTATACCACCCTGAAAATCTTGCTGTTGAAAAGAAGACAATGCTCTCAGAAATCACAATTAGGCAGAGTATGATAATTATCTCTGAAAATGAGTGGAGAAGGGGGTGCTGAGGAATCCTGGCTGTGCTGGTTGGTGCCCCTTTCCTAGCCAGGGGAATGACTGTGTGTCACACACGACAGCTCTGAAACCTGGGCACACAGGCAACTTTTCTCACAGGCAGAACCAGTCACCCAGTCAAGAGCTAATGGAGAAGTTGCTGCTGTCAAAATCACACGAACATATGCATAATTTTCATTCTTGTATTCACAGTTGTCATTACTAAGGAAGCACAGAGAGCAGCAAAGCAGATGCCTGTGGCTCTGAACATAACTCATTCCCTACACTGTCTGGTGTCTTTGATTCCCTACTTGAGAATGCCCTCACCTGATTATGGTATTCCCTTACCTTCACTGTCTGGTTATCCTGAATTTTACTGTGCTCCATGTTCCTTTACTCATTCAGTCCCAATTCTTTTGAAACCACTGAATCATCTAAACTCTTTCATCCTGACCAGCTTGCCCAGAGGGAAAGAAACTCAACATGCTTTTCTGTGTATAATATTATTTTCCCCCTATAGTCAGATTGTGTTTGAATTCTTTTAGGAGTGTTAAAACTTCATCATCCACAGATTCATACTTGTTTTATGGATGCAGGGGACAAGAGCTCTTGATATCAGGTATGGTATGAGCACAGCAGCTCTTCCTTTGGAGTGGGAGAGACCTGGAATAACTGGAGAGATGATCTCACCTAGGGCAAAGTGTGAAACTGAGGCCAAGCTGGGACATAGGAGCAGCAATGTTGTGTATAGAAACAGATCAGGGTTTGGATAAATCATCCTGGAGCAGCACTTGGTTGATTGCTGTCTCTTCACATTCAGGCAGAAATTAGAAGGATTACACTTCCTGACACTAAGTGTCTGTATTCTGCCCCAGTTACACTTTAAATGTCTTTTGTAAACTAAGCCTGGGTCTTTTAAAATTAATTATCTTTAATTACCAGGTTCACTCTTCTGTCCTCCGAAAATTGCCACTTCATTTTCTTTGTTCTAATATTTGCTTACCTTCCCAGTTAAATGTGACTTCTCAGAATGAAATTCTCAGTTGTACAGTAGGGTATTTCTAGCTAATTTCCTTAATGCCCAAAGGATGCTCATAATCTGGACTTCCAGAAATGAGTATTAATTTCTTTTCTGCATATTTCCTCCTTTGATCTTAGTTATTTTACAAGGTCAATTCTAAGCACAACTTCATAAATTTTCAGACACCTCCTCCAATTTCATTTTCTGTGTCCTTCAGCATTAGCAACCACAGGTAAATGATACCCGAGCTTTTCTTTCCAGTGCATTTTTTTCTTCTTCCCAAAGATTTCACTGCTGTTTTCCCTGGAGGTTCATTTTGCATGCCAAAACCCAAGATTACTTAGACACAATACTACCTTTCCAAATCTCACCTTTACATGGCTCATTGAGTTGCTCATTTTCATTAATATTCCATTTATATCATCCAGCACAACGGATTCCAGCAATGCACTGAAAATCCCAATTGGTGTCACCTCCTTTGCTTCTGCAGTCTCCTGATTCTGTTTCCTCTCTTCCCATACAGCCATTTCAATGCATTTACATGTTTCTTCTAATTCTGATATCTGTCTCAAATAATGCAGTTCTGAATAAACTGAAATTGCCTGACACACCTTAGCTCAAGAGCCACTCAAACTCTACTCTCCTTCTTCTACAGCCCCTCTCACCCAAAACAGGTCTGGAAGGCATTATTGTTCATGCAGGCCATGAAATAAACTTCTGTTCAGGGGGAATTTATTTCTGAAAGTGATAACTCCTTGTCCAGTTTGTGTTCTTTGCTTTTCAGTGAGTTCTTTAAAGGCAGAGGGGAAAGATCACCAAGATTTTGACAAAGGCAGGCATATCAGTTAAAGATAAATGGAATCCTTTCAATGCCTGAAAATTAAAATAATCCAATTTTTCTAGGTCATATTAAAAATAATAACTTGGAGGTAATATTTGGTGTAATGGATCATAAGATATACACTGGATAATGGCAGAAAATCCAAGAAGTCTATCAGAGATAATGGGATTGTAACTTTAATTGACATTCAAATCTTGTTTAAACATTGGCCTATTGAACTGTAACTATCTCTATTTAATTGAGTTTAGGCTCAAATAAAAAAGATATTTTAATTTTTAACTGTGGCCACTAAAACACCTAAAGTGATAAAATCTGGAATCTCAAGGTATTTAGAACCAAGGGGTTTTTTTATTTCAGTAAAACTGACCTTACACTCTTAGAACTGGCCTAGTCTTTTTGAGGACCTGATTACCTCTTTATGATTTTCACTTTCATATTTTGCATTTTTTAACTGTATCTTGTTCTCTTTCCTTCCTTGGAAGTAGAATTGAAATTACTTTCCAAAATCATGTAAAAGGTTGATATAATTTCTCACAAATATTGTAAAGCAATTTCCTTTAGTGCTGCCAAGCCTAAGAAGGGAGAGAATATTTGAGCACAGACTTTTTACCCTTCTTCCAAAGCATAGCTAATGATGATTTGGCAGGAGAAACAAGTTAATCTTTGCAAAAGTTTAAGTTACAGATCTATATTTTTTACTTACAGAGTCATCCAGAGTTCATCCCTTAAGTAGTTTTTCCTATAACAATATTCACTGTTCTCCAAATCATTCCATTGAATACAAAGACACCCAAATTCCTTGATTCTGGTCATTCTCTTTGTTTTCCCTCAGCATTTCCTGATTTCTGGGTAAAATAGAACAGATTTTTTTCTTCCATCTGAAATTTCTATGTCCCCTACCTCTATTTTATTCCATTCCCTTCTTGGGCACACCTCTACACTCCATCACCCATAGCAGCAGGTTTGGATGCTAGGGGATTTTCTCTGCTTGGTCTAGCAAGTTGTTCAGGATTTTTATCTTTTTCTCCACATTTATTTGTTTTGTTTTGTTTTTAATAATTATTCTACCATTTAATAATTGTACAACACATTTTGTTCACAGATTGGAAATTCTACCCATTCCCTCTGTTTACCAAAGCCATTGTTCACCACTTTGTCCTGATGTCCCACACAACAGGAAATTTACATCTGGGAAGGTTAAAACAGAGATTAACTTCTGGGCTCTGGCTCTCCTTTCACAATGGAAATCTCTCAGAAAAAACTGATCTGATTTTTGTGATTGCACTTTAGAAATATGGAACAGGCTGGTGTGAAATTTGGTCAGCCAACTCTTTCATGGCTCACTTTTATTGGGAAAATTTAGCATCAATTAGGGAGCAGAGATCTCCACATCTCCAAAAACATTGGAAAACCTTGAAATAAATTACTGTGGGTTTGTTCACACTGTGCCATTCACTCACCAAAAAGAAATTAAAAAAAAAAATCCTCAAAATCCCAACATCTCTTGGGTTCAGAAACATTGACTATGAGCAGCACATCAGAAGGATCAAATAAAACCCTCCACACTAACACCAAGAGGCTTAGCTTGCTAAGAAAAGAATTACTCATAGCTTCTATCAAGAAATTGATTTATGATACACAAAAAAAAACCCACATAAAGCTTCCATCCATTTCAGAGCTTACTTTTTGAGAGCAAATTGTACACTGGAAACAGCAGTCTCCAAACAAACAATCTTCTGACTGCCATGAAAATCAGGCAAAATTTAATGTTAATAATTAAAAAAAGGACAACATTAAATTAAATAGTAAATTAGAGGCTAGATAATTAATTCAATCCCTTCTCAATACCAGATGTTCTTTTCTTCTGAAAGCCTAAAATTTATGAGTAAAGAGAAAAAAAATCTCAATTGCTGATAAATAGATAATTAGAAGCAAACTAAGCTTGAAATTAGATTATATATTTTTACAAGACACTGTATACCTAAAGAACTATAAAATAAAGTATAAAAGTAAGGTAGGCTTTAATTTGTTGAAGCACAAGATGAGGCAAACTTTCAGAGACTGAGCTTGAAATGAGAGCCTTTTGTAGTACAAAAACATGATGAGACAGCCTTTCATAGCATTTCAAGCTTTTCCATAATATAGTGTCATTGCAGCCAAAGAACCCGTCATATATGATAATTTTCACACAGTTTTGAACAAAAACTTCAAGAGGATCAAAAGAAAACTTTCAAGTTGCTTTGTGGTTTGTAAATATATTTAGAAATTATTTTGTATCACAAACAATGGCACTCTGAGAACTTCAAAAAGAAAGCTGTAAGTTATGTTGCATAACAAAAATAACATTATTTACTGAAAATAGTTTACAACACTTACAGTGGATAGAAACATTTATGTAAACAGCAAAATAGTGGAATGACTCTGTAAAATGTATTGTACAACAACAGCCACACTGATTGAAGTTACTCCTGAATTTCCTGTTTTATTGCTTTTAGTTCTCCTGCTATCCTGGAGAAAATGATTGAATTCTCTCAGACCCAAGAATGTCTGACTTGTTAAATATTTGAAAATATGTAAGTTATTAGACTGCACAAACCTAGTAATTTCCTTTGCTGAATAACCTAGGGGAAAAGAGCTGATACTCATTATCCTCAGCCCATTGCAGTAAACTGTATGGGCAGTAAAACAAATCACTATATCTCATTTGTTCACACTAAAATATACTATCTATAATATCTAAAATAAGTTGTAGACCTCTAAAATACGTCATATGTAGTAAAAAATCAAAGACAAAGCCCAAGCTGACCTCAAGGGAGGTAGCACCATATAAAAATAATACATATTGCCCAGAATAACCTGGTTAAGGAAGTGATTTATGTATCCACCTGCTCAGTACAGAACAGTGAATTTCCCAGTGATTACTGCATTTTCCATACTGGCAGTGGCTGCTTTAACTCTGCACTTCTTCCCCATCTCTTCACATGGCTCTTAACAGCTGACTGGTCCCCAAAAATTGCCACTAACTGGTAAAGCAATTTGGAGCTAGATAGAAAAAAAAAATTCCTCTTTCTATACAGAAATTTGGAAAATGAAAATCAGAAGGGGTTTTTTTTTGTTTGTTTTCAGTGTAATATTTCCGTCTTCTAAGGACAAATGTGAGCATGTTGTGTTGACAGAAATGCTCAATGTAACACACTCAGGATATGGGCAGGAGCACAAAAAGCTTTTCTTTATTAAAAATTTTATAGAGGCTGATTTTTTTTTTTCTATTATGGCCAGATCCAAATCCTTATTTCATTTCATGACAAATGTTGGAGGAATTTACACTCTGAGATTCCCCTAAATGCTGTATGTTGAAAGATACCATGCTAGCCATGTAATCTTTATCACGGCTGTACAGGGAGGTTTTATTCATTTTAAATCATACAGATCCCAAAACAATAATCCAAAAGGCAGACTTAACTGAGTTCCCTTGGAAACACACCACTCAGATTATTTTCTCTAAATCTCTACGGCCATTAGCAGAAACCTGATAAATGAGAAATAGTGCTGGGTAAAAAGAATGTTACTGCAAGGCTATAATTTCATTTTATAGAATTTTTCTAATATTTTAAGCTTTTAATAGTGCTAAGATTAACTGAGTCATACTTCATTATACTACTTGGCTTCAAATATTTTGCCTCATGATTTCATCAATGGAAAGTATTCTTCTCTTTTGTGAGCACAAATTTTGCTTTCTTTTTAGGGTATTTCTAATGATGAAAACAAACAAAAACCCCTCAATATCTATAACCTTATAAGTAAAATTGCTTGCTCAAATATGGATTTGCAAAATACTTATACATTTGCTTTGTACCAGAACACCAGCAATTAAATGTTGGACAGCATTTAATTAGCTTGTCAAGAGTAACTACAAGCTCTTACATAATTTTTTTTTTCCTTCAAAAGAATTGTATCAAAATTTTATAGTCTGCCTCTCTTCACAGGCTGAACCTTCCTCCTGAAAACAAATGATTTTATTCCTTCTGGAAATGTGAATCGTGTACTAAATCCCATGCCATATAAATAATACCTCCTGGACACAGACAGATCAAACATAAAAAGTCTAAGCCTTAATCCTCATCCCCAGACAATGCAAGCAACTTTAGAAAGCAAATATATCATGTGTCTGAAAAAGGCTGATTCTGCTCCAAAGTCAGCAACACACAAACCCCAGCAAGCCCCTTTGGGCTTCCATGACTTTATCCTTCATTTCACAGAAGGATCCTGGTGCTGTCCAGCAATGGTGAGTTTTTAACAGCACAACAAATTCTTTATAAACATAATTTCCTTGAAGATGCCCCTCTAAGCTGAGAAATGCTGGATTTACATTTTTCTTCCTTTGTTGCTTGAGGATGCCCACAAATTCATGGAGAGAGAATCAAAGGACCTACCCAGCATTACTTCACCATTAATCCATGTCCTCAGGTGCCACATCCACATGTTTTGGGACACTTCCAGAGACAATGACCCCATCAGTGCCCTGGGCAGCTGTGCCAATGTTTGGCAACCTTCCCATTAAGGAATTTTTCTTAATATCTAATCTACATATCTCCTGGCCCAGCTTGAGGCCGTTCCCTCTGCTCCTGTCCCTGTTCCCTGGGAGCAGAGCCCGACCCCCCCTGGCTGTCCCCTCCTGGCAGGGAGTTGTGCAGAGCCACAGGGTCCCCCCTGAGCCTCCTTTTCTCCAGGCTGAGCCCCTTTCCCAGCTCCCTCAGCCTCTCCTGGGGCTCCAGCCCCTTCCCAGCTCCATTCCCTGCCCTGGACACGCTCCAGCCCCTCAATGTCCCTCTTGTCATGAGGGTCCCAGAGCTGCCCCCAGCACTGGAGGTGCCCCAGCAGTGCCAGCACAGGGGCAACACTGCCCTGATCCCCCTGGACACCATTCCTGATCCAAGCCAGGTGCCACTGGCCTCTCATGTTCAGTCAATGTCACACTTTCAGCCACACTTTTCAACCAGTCATGCTTTTCACATGATCCTTCACCTTCTTTGAATAAAAATGTGCTACAGATGCTTTGAGCAGCAAAAAAGCTGAATTTTCAGGTAATTTTAGCATTTTAAAGACTTTATTAAAACTTTCTCAAAGAAGCAGAAACAATTCCTGGCTAACACCATACTGCAGAGGAAGGATATTACTGTGCTGAGGTGCATTAATCATGGGCAGCATCTCAAGGAATGCTCTATGCATTCTGTGTTTTGCTGGAGAATCATTTTTGGCATGCCAGTGCTCTATTCTATACTGTGTTCTTCAGTGAGACAATGAATAATCCTTACCTAAAGAGCAATTACAGATCCATAATTTCAACTCTTTCAGCTCCCTTAATGAGAGAGAGCACCAAGGCAGAAAATATAGGCAAGCCCCAACTGCCATTAACAGTAAATGAGATTTGCAGAAGTAACTTATTTGAAACTTAAATCTCAGAATATATCTGCTACATAATTAGTTCATGTGTCTTTATAAATGCCAATATTCTCCTATTTCTCCGTAGGTGAAATGTCTTTGCCTCTTTAGGGACCATAAGCAAAGTTCACAGACACCCTTCAAGCATTTCTTGTGTTCCTGCTCTCCTCAGAAGAAAAACTGGTCCAGCCAAAGTTTTCAGGATCCATTTCATGCCATGCCCAGCTCAGACCCTGGGCATAAATCCTGATTTTCTGCCAGAGGAAATGCTCTGAATCTACATCAGAAAAACATAGGATGTGCCCCCAGATCCTCAGTGAAGCCAAGGAACTTTTCTTGGCAGCCCAGGTTCCTTTGTAATCCACACAATGACTTTTTACCTTCCCAGCAAGTTTAATTTTGCTTAGAAAGAATTTTTATATGCTAATTTTATACATAATAGTTTTCAGAATACAACATGACATATGGGAACAGCAGCTTAACAAATTTCATAAATGTAAATGCTTATCTCAAACAATGTCACATTGTTTGAGATAAGATTTGAATATTGTGACTTTGTTTTCTCCCTTGTTAACTGGCATTGTGTTTCTGAAAGCATAAAAACTAAACTGCAAAGTTTAAATATTCCCCTTTTCTTAATTAAGGATCATTAAGAGTACATGACCCCATATGGTAGTACAACATGGCGTGACACATTCTATAAAGTGATTTCTTGGACAGACTAAAGCAAGTCTAGTTATTGGCAGAGAAATGTAAATTTTTTACCACATCATTTAAAAGATTTTTTTGATTTTCTGAGAAAATCTGAAGCTATACCTTTATGCTTTAGCTTTTCTTATTGTAGAAAACAAAAGGATGAGAAGATAAATTTTTGAAAGTTTTTCCTTACAGTAATTTTTTTAATGCAGACTGTGGGTGGTAAATTCAGAGTGTCAAGAGTAAAAATGAGATGTTATCTCAAGGGCTTTAATAAAACTATCTGTACAGACCTGTCTGTGCTTCCAAATATTTTTTAAAAGGTAGAAATTAATACTTCTTAACATGCCATCATCTTTAAGTCTCTTACATTTCTTTAGGGCAATTGAGGACACACTTTCTCCAGCAGAAAGAACTGCTGGCTGTTCCCCACCTCCTCCCCTCCATTTGAGATAATTATGAAAAGATTGGAACCAAATTCTGTCACTTCACAGGTATTTAAAGTGCAAAATGTCAGGCCACCTCAAAATGTTGTCCCTGCCCATGGCAGAGCATCCCCATCAAGCCCAAGGGTGACCCAAGAGACTCCCAAAATGAATATTGCGGATTTTGGTGGGGGGCAACTGAGACAAATTATCAGCAATTTATTTTAATGAGTATGTAAAGCTACAACTAGAAGGTAAAGGGCAGAAGACTGAAGGAAAACAAAAATCTTCCTGCCTTTACTTTTATAAAATGTATTATAAAGACCTTTTTTTTTTTTTTTTTTTTTTTTTTTTTTTTTTTTTTATCAGTGTGAAAAGTCCCTTGGATTTTTCATAGCCTATTTTTTAGCAGTGTTTTTCTGTATCTAATTTTTCTATCTGTAATGTCATAAATCTGTCAGTCATGCTAGAGAGAAAAATGAACAAACACAGAAAACTCCCTGATAATATCAGAACATAATTGCTAACTCAGAAAATAGATCTGATTTTGGTGAAAGCTCTGAATACAAACCTGCTCTGAAAACTCTACCTTTGGTCCACTGTTACAAGAAGCAATGCAAACTGCAAACATGAAATAAATCCACCAGTACAGCTTTTCATTGGCTACACCTTCTACCTTGCAGTGGATTGAGTTACAGCTATTCCCATTTCATAAAAATCAAATTCAAAATTAATATGTCAATTTTGCAAAGACAAAAAAAAATAACTGCCTCCTTCAGTGTTTTGTTTGGTTTTTTTTCACTCCTCTTTTATACAGGAAAAATAGAAATGCACTGACTTCTTATAAGCATAGTTTGAAAAGGTATGAAAATCAATTTCTGTCTCTAAAAAAATCAAGGCAAATCACGTGCAGAGCTGCACTTCCTACTTTAATGCTTCCAAGATCTCCTTCTCCATAAAAAAAAGCACTGCTGGAGAGATTGTCCCCACTGCTGCTCACACCTGTCTGTGCAATCCTCTCATTAAAGGCTTTCGAAGCTTTACAAGGTGTGGGCCTGCTTCAGTTCAAGGAGGAACAAAGTTCCTTTGGAAAATTGATCAGAGTTTCTGCTCTTTAGATCCCAGACCCTCATATGGAGATAATTTTGAAACTTCTGCATCTCTCCTGAACAAGGAGAGAGTCACATTTTGCTTTGCTATTTTTTGGTGCTTTTTTTATTTTGTCTTTGTATAATGTTTAATGACTGAAGCAGCATTAAATTTCAAGCTAACTAGTCAAAAGGATGTTATTTTTGTTTCCTGAATAATCCTCACTACTACTGCTAACCTCAAATTATAAATAAATTTAAAAACCCCTTTGTATTTACATCAGCAAGACACAAATATTAATTCCGCTACCCAGTGGAATTTTTATTAATGTTTTATATGAAACCTCTCTCATTTATTCAATTAATTCTATTAAAGAATAAGACAACTACAAAACTACAAAAAATCCCCCAAGTTAGAAGCTTCTCTCATTAATATTATTTGCCTAAAGAGGGTTCCCTGAAGGGATGCTGAAGCTGATATTTAAGGTGTGCATAAGCAGGGGTTGGCATCCCACGCTGTAGATTATATATGTGGTGTATTCACATGGCAGAAAAATCTCCATATCCCATAGCTTATTTATCAGTACTGTGTCGTATTATTCATAGATAAATTCATACCTCGGTAAGATAAAGAAGAATAAAGTTTCAATTTCTATAATTTCCTTACTTTAGGCCATGGGATGGTATGCTACTGCATACCTTATTTTTATGCTGGCTTTATCACAACTTTAAATAAGGTGTATGACAGCCCTTCTATCCTTCAAACTTTTTCATGCAAACCCTGAACCTGCAAATACATTTCAGGGATAGCAGATATGATGAGAAGAAGTTTTCTCTAAACCAAAATTATGATTATTTATATAGTCAGAATTCCCAAGAATGTTTCAGCAATTAATTAGCAAGAAACATGCTGAGAAGGGTAATAGATATAGGACATCCATCCTTGCATTTCTAAGATACCTGTTCACTTTTATTTGTTATTAAAGATGAGGGAATGATGCTTTGTTTCTGCTTTATCCCAGTTAAAATTGGTAATTGTATGTCTGGTCTCATGCCATTAACACAAAAATTATTTTAAATTGCTTTCTGAAAGAAAAAATCAAAATAAACTGCCCAAACCCCCTATTTCAGACACACAGGCAACATTTTTTCTGCCAAAGATACAGGACAGTATAAATCCTGGAGACTCTGGAAATTCTCTGAGATTAATATCAGGAAACACCTCTGCTGGCTTTTGCTTACCCAAATTAAGGCACTGAAACAAGATGACCTGGCCATGTTCTCTGAATGTGAGCATTGACACCAACTTCTATCAGAAATAAACCAACCAGAAAAAAAACCAAAAACAACCCAAAACAACTTGGTGTGGAATTCTCAGAGCTCCTCTGACATCCTGAAAACTTCCCAAAGATCATTTCACACAGAGCAAAGAGAAATCGAGATGTTGATAGCTCTGGTAGCTTGGCAGCAACTCCCCTACCCCCAGATAAAGGGTTTTAGCAAGGGTGAATGTCTGGATCCCTGCAGGGAATAGGAATACCCCAGGACAGGGAAGCTCCATCCACACAAATCAGTTTGGCAATGGGTTATGTGACACAGGGCTGAAATCATTTTGAAATCAAAGACTGAGTGAAACAGATTTTCTGTCAGATTTCTCTCTCAGAAGTGCCTCACAACAGGGCCCCTCACTTTTCACAGATTAAAATGTGATTGGAGCCCAGGGGCTTGGATGACAAAGCAGCTGCCATCACCAGTCCAAGTGCAAGGTGCACCCAAAAAGAGGAATAACAGGAATAACATCCTTAATGCAGCACAAACACTGCTCAGGAAACAGGCACCGTTCATGCCCAGGGAAATCAGAGTTTAAAAGCACTGTCCTTTTCAATGACTCTTACAGGAAAGAGAGCACGAAGTACTTGCTCTGGAAAGCAATTACAAAGTGTGGTGATTCTGTAGCATATTCAGATTTGTCTTTGTATTTTAATATCCCTTTGCCTGCCCTTTTTTGAATTTTCTGGTTCCTTGTCCAGCTATCTTGCTATAATTGCTCTTGCCTTTCTCTCCTCAAGGCTATGGGCTATTATTTACTTATTTATCTTTAGTTCAAAATGCAAACCTTGATAAATGTGAAATTAAGGCAAAGCAAAAACAGAGGTGAATAAGTAATGAAATACGTATTCTTTTATTTCTCTGAACATCTCCCAGTTCAGCCACTACCTCCTCTGTTTTAATGTTACTGCTGTGGAGATCTCTTTAAAAACCACAAGCACAGACCCAGAGAAGAAATACGCAATGTAGAAGTCAGAAACATGATGCCCTCAGGCAGAATATTAAATATTTCTTTTCCTTTCTTTCTTTCTTTTTTTTTTTTTTTTTGAGAAATATCATTTATTCATAGGCAAAGCCACTTAAACAGATCTTTCTTAACAGAAGCTTTTATTCCCCATCTGTGAGAAGGAAAACCATGCATTCTGCTTGCAAAGCTGTCATATAATGTTTCAGCCAAGCCAAAGGAAATCTGAGTATTTAAGGAACTCTTTCAGGCAGGGAATGTGAGGCACTGAGAGTGAGAGTTACTAAGTGGCTCCTGTTTGGGTGACAAGCTTCTCATGACAAACAGCCCCAGAGGACAACTCGAAGACTCAGGGAGGGTTATCAGAATCTCTTTGACAAAATGCTGAGGGGAGGGGTGTAGGACAAGAGAAAGGTTCCTTCTGCTTCCCAGCAGGAAAAGCTTCCTCAGAAGGGCAAAGCTTCCAGCACAGCGATTTCCCCACTGCTGCTGCTCAGATGAAGGGTGCAGAGCACAGCCTCTGCTCACCAAGGAAGTGTTACATTTATTCTGGCCCAGACAAACCTCACCAAACTGGGAGCCATGAAGTGGAGCCAGTCCTGGTGGTGCCTCTGGGGAGGGTTCAGGTGTTGGCATTCATTCTTCTACACAGAATTAATTTGTTTTTCTCGTGGAGCCACTGAGGTTGGAAAAGCCCTCCAGGACCAAGCTGTGCCTGATCCCCACTGTCTCCCTGTTTCCAGCTTTCTAAATTGGAGTCAGAATTTCTCACGCACTTTCATGTAAACAAAGCAAAGTTTTTTATAATTCTCTATATCGTTTACATTCTTTTCTGTAGGAGGGACAATTGATGGACACTTTCTCAGACCAGTGGAATTGAAGAGGTTGAACCTCTTCACAATGAACCAATGTGGTCTCATTTATGGAAATCTATATAAACTGAAAGAAAAAATTAAACTCCCTCTTTTCCTGCTCTGACTCTGCTGTGGTGTCCATGTCTCTCTTGGGATGGTAGTGTGCCACCCCACCTTGTCCCCAGCCCAGAGCACTGAGTGCCACCTCCACTCCTTCCTTGGACACCTCCAGGAATGGGCACTCCAAACCCTCATGGGCAGCTCCAGGGCCTGACCATATTTTCCATGAAGAAATTCCTGCTGATGTCCAACCTGAGGATGTTTCTTCTCATCCTGTCCCTGTTCCTTGGGAGCAGAGCTCGATCCCCCCGGCTGTCCCCTCCTGTCACAGACTTGTGCAGAGCCACCAAGGGCCCCCCTGAGCCTCCTTTTCTCCAGGCTGAGCCCCTTTCCAGCTCCCTCAGCCCTTCCTCATCAGACTTGCCCCATGTCCCACTTCCCACACAAGTCTCCTGATGCTCCTGAAATCATACCTTTCGAATTTATTTTGCAGTGAGGGCCCAGCATTGGGACAGATTGTGAAAGACCATTTTAAGGTCACCATAACCATGAAATAACAGGCAGTATGAGCAGGCTGCAGGGAGCCAGAATGAATAGGAAGGTTTTGTCTCTGAAATATTCCAGATGGAGTCCTCAGACATCTACCAAGACAAACCTCAGACAAACTACCAAGTAGTCAACCCATTAGGAGGAGACAAAAAGGAAAGAGAAGCACTCAGGAGGTTGGAAAGAGATATATGCAGAGCTGGTGTGACTTCTGTATTCATCATCTTACATTGCAAAATATTCAGCAAATTTAAAGCAAAGAACTAATAAATTAAGATACTGGTGTCTTCTTCAACAGAAGTAAATGCTAGGTGATTATTTGAATTTGGCAAATAAAATCTGAATGCTTAATTACCAAATCCATTCAAAATGTGTGTGCTTGCAAGGAAAGTCAGCCAGGGATCAGTTTTCATCCCTTGAAGAGCTGCCTTGAATCAGTAGTCTGAGATGTGAATAAACCAATACTCTGCCAACTTTCAGACCTTCAACACATCTAAGAGAGAAACAGTGCAAAGTTTGGAGAGATTCCCAGAAGGTTTCTGAAATTTATATCAATGCAGTTAAATGTAGTAAAATTTGAATTCAAAAGAAACTGGTCTTTTACAGATTCAACAGTAGAGGCTGCTCCAAATAAACACTTTTGAGTGTGAAAAAATTGGTTCACTTTCCTAAAAGATGATTGAGAGGTCCATGTCTAGTGAGAAAAGAGATCCTTATAAATAGAAACCAAATAAATCTGTGCATCCCTTTTCCATTGAAATACTGAAATTATGGGAGGAAAACAGACATTTAGCTTCCTGTGAATTTATTCCAAAAGATCCCAAGGTCTTGTTGGCAAAGAAAACAGAAAGAAAATTTTAGTGTTTGCAAGACTTTCAGTTGGCTTTTCTATTGGACCATAAAATTTGCAAGGTTTTCTATGAATATAAGTTATTTTCTTAATTACACTATGATTTCTTTCTAATAATATGCATTTTATAAATAAATCTATACTAGCTCATGATACTATAGCAAAAGGAAATATAAACTCAAATTTTTAAATGGAAGCTACATATAGTTCATATGCATATCTAAGTTTGTAAAGTAAAAGGGGCACATTGCTATTTGTGTGGAAACTCCTGGTTTTCTGGGAATTTGGTCAGTACCTGGCCAGGAATGAATACAAGACACATCTGTTGTGTCTTGAAAATGCAAGGACTGAAGGGTGTCTAATTCCCTTTTTTTTTACCAATCCTTTTGTCTGACAGATTTCCTCAAAGAAATAAGGAATTCTTAATATCAGTTAATCAATTTCTGCTTGCCACTGTGAATTCTTTCAAAGTCTTATATCTGGAATCTTTATGATAGGGCCAGGATAAAGAAAACTGAAACATCAGTGAGTATTCCTGTATGAGGACCTCCTGAGACCTCCAGGTAATAAAGACAAGCTTTGCAGTTTTAGTTTTCTGTGAAACTCAGACTACTAGAAAATTCAGCCTACTAAAAAACTTCAAGGACAGCAGAATGCTGGTTTAAGGGTTTATTATGTCCCCTGGAGATGAAGGTATTTCTGAAATATTTCATAAACACAAATTGCATGCTTAAAAAAACCCCAAACCCCAAAACAAATAGTCGAACAAACAAAAAAACACCTAGTGTGTCTCTGTGCAAGCGTAACTAAAATAATGACATTTAAACTATTAAAGTATATTAAATAGGGAGATAGCCTATTTAAGGCTATTACCTAAAGCACACCAGATTTGGAATAAAGCTTTTCTGTTCTACTACCCATAAAATCTATATGCTACAGAAGAGCTAATTTCTTCTTAATTTGGAATTTATCTGTGTTCCTTGGGTGGTTTGGGTTGTGCCTGCTTCACCCAGAACATCCACTGAAAGTGCTTTGTTCATTCAACAGCAGTGTGGGGTTTTAGATACAGATTGCAGGAGATAAACCCACAGTTCAGTCCATTAAAGAGAGAAAGATCCATTTGATAAGACAGAAAATCTGAAGTCCAAAAGAACACATTTAGCTTTCCATCCACTGTTGCACCTGAGCAGATGTTATCCACGCTACAGTTCCTCGCAAAGGATTATTCCAGTGCTGCAGCTGCACCCAAATTCAGGTCAGGAGTAGTGTCCCATCACTTTAGAGGATATGCAGGCACAGAATCAGGTACTATTTATGCCATAATCTGATTTAAAAAATGCCATTTAACTAATAGAGAGTCAGTTTGATCTCAGCATATTGTGATACAATTTTATTTCATCTATTAAAAAAAAAATCTTTGCAGTTCTATCAAATCTTTGTAGACAGCTGATCACTTTTATCAAGGTTCTGTAAGGAAATGGTTTACGTTTTACTGCTAAGAGTGATTAATCAGTTTGATTAATCAGTTTTGTTAAGGACAGAGAAAAAGCCATTTTTCTCCAAACCATTCCTGCCGTCAGTGTGGTGGGTTTTGGGGTGGTTCCTGTGCTGTTGGCACATTCCCCTCTCCCCTGGGAGACTCAGCAGAGCAGCCCTGTGCTCCACCAGGAGAAGACATTTCCTCTTTATCTCTGCCATCCACTGCACCACCCCTCAGTGATGGGGGAGATCTGACAAAAGTTAGAGACCTCAATTTCTGAATGAGTTTGGATTTCCACGTGTAAAAGGACATCAGTAATTTTCTCACATTTTCCTAATCTCCCCTGATGGATTCAGGCCATGCTTTTCATTTACTCCAGATGCGATAACCAAACTGTCAGCTATGTTTCAGCTTTTCCTTTAATCTTCCCTGGAGCCAATAATAAAAGATTAGTAATTGACAGTGGTTGCCAGGCTAAGGGTAATGCTTATTTTAAACACGGGAAGCAAGAGCTGTATTCTTTGAAGGGATAATTTGTGGGAGGCCAGAAAATTGGATTACTTTGTTATCTGTTGTGTAAATGACAAAGATATTCAGTGTCCTTAAAATGTCAAGGCAAGTTTAATTAAAAATTTACTACCTAATTTGAAGGTGGGAGAAGAGAAGGAAAGAGAGCAAACACAGTGATGTTTACAGGTAATTTAGAAACTTCACCAGGAAATACATAATAACAAAAGTTATAAAAAATTGGAAGAATGATGTTGATATTTTGAAACATACAGACTTTTTCCTTAAGGAAAAAGCATCTACTCTCATCAGAAGATAAACATGTGCAGACATCAGCACAATATTACCAATATTTTAAAAATACAGAGTTGGGAATGAAAGAATTATCAAGAAATATTCAGAAAAATGAGCTTCCTTAGAAAGAAATACTCCAACCACATCAATACTTCTTGGAAGTTTTCTGCAAGAGGTGAATTTCATTTTACCTGTGCAGTCACTCAAGTCCTCAGCACTACTCCAGCAGGTAACAGCCTTTTTTCCTACACACATTTTTGTTTTCCCTTCAAAGGTGAGGGAAATTGCATGGAAAACATTAATACTTAGGGACAGATTCTGTTTTGAGCAGCACAGCTGAGCTCAACCCCACTACTGTATGTAGACATTCATTAACTAAACAAATTGGGTGTAGAGAATTTTTATGTAAACAGTTGTGCAAAACTATATTGGTGGGGCTTTTACTGAGAAAATCTGTGGCTGAAATGTTGTCCCAGACAGCAGGCAACAAAAGTCAGTTTTCAGCTGAAATAAGGTGCACAATTTGAGTAAACACAACACATTTTTGGAAGTAAAAGAATTATATTATAATATTTTTTTAAATTAAATGTTCACATCTCATGAAATGACTGTACACCTTTAAGCTGCTATTATTTGAACTCAACAATATATATAAACTTTTATTTTTTCCTGTTTATTAAGCTGGTTATTTTCAGTTATGCAGGTATTTTTTATAAGTCAAGTGCCACTCTCTGAGGCTCAGCTGCCCCTCCAGCTGATGCTGAATTATGGTGGCAGCAGGAGTGACCCCACACCCTCATCCCCAGCCTAGAGCCAGAGCTGCAGCACAAATCCTGCATCCCAGAGCAATTCCTGCATCCCACAGCCCTTACTGCATCCCAGAGCACTGCAGTAACCCCAGCTCTTTCCCTGTCACTGTCCTTTGGAGAAAAACTTGGATCTGTAAATAATTTCTCTGTTAATCTTGGTTACATACTACGTTTCTTTGAACTCAGGGAATTTTTGCAGCAAAATACACTAAAAGATAGGGTAGAATCCAATAATGGGCTCTTTCACAGATAGGAGGGATGGCAAGCACAACAGTGAAGCTGAACAAAACATGAACAGGAAAACTGTAAAAGTAAAAAAGATAAAGATGGCTTTGAAATTTCCTGCCCACTTCATTCCTGATTGTTCCACCTCTCATAGAAATGGGCTGCAGTGCCACTGAGCTCACTCAGTATCAAGGCACTTTATCTAAATTACTACAGTTTGGCTTGTGTCCTTTCTGTAAATGTAACAAGGCTTACAGACTTTCCAAATTAGCTTCAAAAGCGCTCTGGCCATTAAATATTGTTTTATTAGACCACAACACCTTGTGCTGTATGACTGACTTAAGGCCGTGGCTGAGTATCTCCTAGAAAAACATCCCTGCCTATATTAGTTTATTCTTTTAAGCTTTGCAATCTTTTCTGATGTCGCCCTCAACAACTCAGTTCTCCACACAATAATTGGCCACTGAGGACTTTTAGCACCTTTGGAAGCTGCTGGACTCAATGTGGGAGCAGTATTTGTAGGAATGTGTGCTTGATTTAGATGGATACGTGTGCTCTGGGAGTTCTTGCACAGCGGTCACTTGCACTGTTAATAGAACTGTGTTCACACCAGAAATGTGTGAAGGGGAATGGGCTGTTGGAATTCAGGAGGAAAAGAAAGAGGGAAAACATTCCAGCTCGACATATGTCTGTCTTTAAGCACACTCTTGCTTTCAAAAATATATTTGGCATTTGAATTATAAAATCACTCTTAGTTTTGCATCCAATTTAGAATAGCATTTTCTTCAATCAAATTTCCAGGCAAATGGATAGAAAATGGGATGGTGCCTCCCTGTCAATATTTTATTTGTTTTGTTAAATGCAGATTCTTTTTAAGATTTACATTGTTAAATCAGTAACAGCACCACGTTCAATCAGCAATAAGACTGAATTTCAAGGATACAGACTAAAAGCCTGAATTAAATAATGATCTGCTTCACTATTTCTGATAGAATCTAAAGGTCACATAATCCAATATTGGGATAATTTTTCCTAGGGCATGTAAGTGAAACAGTAAAATGTTTTTTACGGTTACAAATTAGAAGATAATTTGAATTTTTGAACCTTTAAGAGTGGAAAAAAGTGGCACAGCAGGGTGATTGACGTGTTGGTTTAAAATAGAGAACAGAACACAAGAATATCTTCATAGTGACTCAGAGTCTATAAATCAATGAATTCTATTTATAATCCATATCATACATTACAAAAATGAAGAGCTAGAATCTTTGTAACCAAATATACCAATCCTTAACACGAATGGAAATATATAGAAAAAAAATTAGAAGTCTTGAAAGCGCTGGATCTTCCTGTTGGAGTTTAGCTGATTGTATATACAACTTTCTGTTAAGCATTATCTCAAGAATCTGGGATATTTTCTGACTTCATCAGTGGCTGAAGAAAGAAAAAATGTTGAATAATGCAGAATATAAAATGTAGATTCTGATGATTTTAAAAACATCTCTTATAAAAGTGAAATGGGGGTTCTTTTGCATCTATTTCATTCTTCTTGTATAGAGTTGTTATTAATATTTCAAAAAAAGTAATTTCGGTTTTCTAGAGAAAATATGAGGACTGAAGCTGGACATGAGCAATGTTTTATGATGCTTTTGGCATTAAGATGATGAAAGACGCAGAAGAGAAAATAAAGAAGAAGGGATCCTTGATAGGAACTTTGTAAAAAGCAGTTCTGTATATTTCCCTTTCCCTTTCCCTTTCCCTTTCCCTTTCCCTTTCCCTTTCCCTTTCCCTTTCCCTTTCCCTTTCCCTTTCCCTT
>VZUI01047547.1:0-17769 GCA_013401135.1 Cettia cetti | reverse complement strand
CCTTCCTTCCTTCCTTCCTTCCTTCCTTCCTTCCTTCCTTCCTTCCTTCCTTCCTTCCTTCCTTCCTTCCTTCCTCAATTTCTGAACTTGGGTTGGGTGGGAATTACTCAGAAATCAGATTAATGAGGAAATGAAGGCAACTTCCTTCCCAGAGATTGGGAATTCCCAGCAGTTGGAATTGGGGTTGGATGAGAGCTGTGAACATTTTTCCAGGGATTTAGAAGGAAATGCTCTTCCCTTTTATGGAAATCATAAATTAAGAGTTTAAATCTTGTTCTCCAAGCTCTGAGTGTAGCATTTGTTGTGTCCAAATCCCAAATTTCCAGTGTGTTTGCAATCCAAGAATTCCTGGATTAATGTCCAGTGGGATTTGTCCATCTCCAAAAGTTGTTCCAGAGATCTGCTCTCTTCCCTTCTTTCCCAAATTTCGCTCCAGAGCAGGGCAGGATTGGGAGGATCTGTGGGACAACCAGCACAGATTTCCCTGGAAAAGCACATCCAAACCATGATTTCCCAAATTAATATCCTTGCACCACTTTGATTTCCTAGGAAAAAATCCCAGATTTTTCCAGCAGACTCTTCCCAAAGCATTTTTCCCAGGAATAAACGGGTCCAGCTGAGCTCTGAGGCCTTTTTGCTTTTCCACTTCTTTAATTTTGGGAGAGAAAAGGGAAAAACGCAGCAGGATTTTCCAGGATTCCTTGGAACCCATGGAAGGGCACTTCCAAACAAAAGGGGGAGCCAGGAATGATTCCAGGAGCCAGGAATGATGCCCAGAGCCATCCCAGCTGCTCCCAGTGTGCCCAGTTAAGCATCCCTGCCTCAGGAGAGGACCACTGGGAGAACTGCCTGTGCTGGGCCCCGGAGCGGTGACAAACGGGCTGGGAATGCCTTTGGAGGGAAAAGGAGGATCGGGAAGATTGGGAAGGGTTTGGGATTCACGGAAATTAGGGATGGGATGGGAACTGAGATCAGCCAGGGGTGTCTGGGTGTGATGCCAGTGGCACCTCTGGCATGGAGAGAGCTTGGACACTGATATCCCTGGGTGCTGATATCCCTGGATTTCATTATCCCTTGATGTTGTTTCCCCTGGGTGCCGATATCCCTGGATTCCATTGTCCCTGGGTGCCGATATCCCTGGATGTGGTTTTCCCTGGGTGCCGATATCCCTGGATGTGGTTTTCCCTTGGTGCTGATATCCTTGGATATTTTGAACCCCTTCAGATCTCAAGGTCCATCCTTCCCCCAAAACGCACCCAGATCTTTCCCTGTCCCACTGCGGATGAGCAATCCCAGTCAGGAGCCGGGGTCGGGGCCCTTTTCCCGGGATTCTGAGCTGTCCCGGCGGGAAGCAGGAGGCTCCCCCTCCCTCCCTCTCTCCCCTGCAGGAGCAGCCCTTTATTTATTTGCTCATTTCAGGTCATTTTCTGCTCGAGCGGTGCCTTTGTGCCGCGGGCTGGGAGCTCGGGATCGGCGTTCCGGCTGGGAACGGGAGTCCCTGGAGGCACCTCTCCATTATCCCAAGCTCTGAAATCGCTGTTTTTCCTTTTTTTTTTTTTTCTGGTTGCCAGCAGTTGGAATTGCTGGGTGTTTGCTCCGCCCTTTGTTGGGTTTTTTTGCGGGGTGGGTTTTGCGGTTTTGACTTTTGGTTTTACCTGCTCTGGATTTGCTTCTTTTTGCCCTTTTCAAACCGCCCCAAACCTCAATGGAACAGTCTCAAAATTTGCCCCTCTGATGTCCACAGGGTGTTGGAAATATAAGGAATGTAGGGAATCCTTAAGGAATGTGGGGAATTCCTTCCTTCCTTGGGATTCCTTTCTTCCTTCCCACAGGAAATGAAGGTGATTTCCCTCCTGGGAGTTTGGAATTCCCAGCAGTGGGAGTGGGCTCAAATCAGAGCATTTTTCAGGGATTTTTCTTCCTGCAGAGCTGCTGAACTTCCCTCCTCATCCCTTCCCATGAAATTCCCACAGATTTTCCCCCATACCTGGAGCTGGGGAGGAGGGATAACGGGATAACCTGGATGCGGGTGAAGGTGGACCAAGGACACCCCTCTGTCCTTGGAGCCTTTCCTGTCGTCTCCCTGATGGCTCCTCTGGCCGTCACTTTGACTTTGAGGTTTGACATCCCATAATTAGCCCCATCTGACCCGAATCCCGGAGCAAACACTTCCCTTAAAACTGCGCCGGTGTGGGAGATGTGGGAGTGAATTCAGAAACATTCAGTGAATGCCTCTCCCGGATGTGCACCCTCAAATCCAAATATTCCAAATCCAAATATTCCAGATCCTTTGTGTTCCCCAGTTCTGGTGTCATCCTCTTATTCTGGGGATCCGGAGAGGTTCAGCATTCCTTGAAAATTCCGTGAGTGACAAATCTGGAGCCTTTGGGGTTTTTTTTTTTTTGAGGGATGCTGGTTTGTCCTCCCTGTGCCTCCACCTGGAATATCTGGAGGTGGCTGGGACGATCCCGAGGGGCTGGGACAGGCGGAATGTGGGATATCCACGTGCCAGCCCGGCTCTGAGCCTCCCGCTGCTCCTTGTGAGGAGCTTTGGGATGGAGCCAGGCCAGCCTCCCGCGCTGGCTCCGTGTGACAGCTCCCGCCGGGACCGGGATCTCCGCCCATCCCGGGAATCGCCACCCGCTCCGCTCAGGGATTTTCCAAGGTCGCCGTCTCCAAACCCCCAGCGAGGAATTCTGCTCCCAGGGCTGGAGCCAGGCTGGGAGAGCTGGGAGTGTTCACATGGAGAAAGGAAGGATCCAGGGAATCCTCAGAGCCCCATCCAGGGCCTGAAGGGGTTCTGGGAAAGCTGGAGAGGGACTGGGGACAAGGGATGTGCAGGGATAGGACACAGGGAATGGCTTTAAAGTGGAAAAGGGGGATTTGGGTGGGATATTGGGAGGGGTTCTTCCCTGTGAGGGTGAGGAGGGGCTGAGCTGAAATTCCCAGAGAAGCTGTGGCTGCCCCTGGATCCCTGGAAGCATCCCAAGCCAGGCTGGACAGGGCATGGAGCAGCCTGGGATGGTGGGAAGTGTTGGGGTTGGAAGGGGATGATCCATAAGGTCCCTTCCAGCCCAAACCATTGCTGCGATTTTATCTCACTGATAATCCTGGGCTCCCCTGTGCATCCCCGATTCAGCAAATCCAAACTGGGATTTAGCAATTCCAAACTGGGATTCAGCGAATCCAAACCGGGATTCAGCGAATCCAAACTGAGAATTAGCGAATCCAGACTGGGATTCGCAAATCCAGACTGGGATTCAGTAAATCCAGACTGGGATTCAGTAAATCCAGACTGAGAATTAGCATCTAAGCTGGGATTCAGCAAATCCAGACTGGGATTCAGTAAATCCAGACTGGGATTCAGCAAATCCAGACTGGGATTCAGCAAATCCAGACTGAGAATTAGCGAATCCAAACTGGGATTCAGCAAATCCAGACTGGGATTCAGTGAATCCGAACTGGGATTCAGCAAATCCAGACTGAGAATTAGCATCTAAGCTGGGATTCAGCAAATCCAGACTGGGATTCAGCAAATCCAGACTGAGAATTAGCGAATCCAAACTGGGATTCAGCAAATCCAGACTGGGATTCAGTGAATCCGAACTGGGATTCAGCAAATCCAGACTGAGAATTAGCATCTAAGCTGGGATTCAGCAAATCCAGACTGGGATTCAGCAAATCCAGACTGAGAATTAGCGAATCCAAACTGGGATTCAGCAAATCCAGACTGGGATTCAGTGAATCCGAACTGGGATTCAGCAAATCCAGACTGAGAATTAGCATCTAAGCTGGGATTCAGCAAATCCAGACTGGGATTCAGCAAATCCAGACTGAGAATTAGCGAATCCAAACTGGGATTCAGCAAATCCAGACTGGGATTCAGTAAATCCAGACTGAGAATTAGCGAATCCAAACTGGGATTCAGCAAATCCAGACTGGGATTCAGTAAATCCAGACTGAGAATTAGCGAATCCAAACTGGGATTCAGCAAATCCAGACTGGGATTCAGCAAATCCAGACTGGGATTCAGCAGGAGAAGCTGCCAGGGCTCCTCCAAGGGCAAGGGACAGCCTCAGACTGCAAATTCCTTCTCCAGCAGCGCGAGCCAGCTCTGTAAATCCCGGGAAGAGCTCCGCGGCGCCGCGCTGACGTCTGTCAGCGTTATCTGTTTGCGCTGCCAGCGGGAGCAGCCGGCCTTGGCTTGTTCCGACAGCTTTGTGTCCTTATCTCCCGCAGAAGGGCCCGATTGAATTCCCCTCCCGCGGAGGCTCAATCCTCCAGCGCCCGGAGCCGCCGCCGGCACCCTTTCCTCGCCTTCCCCTCGGATCCGCGCCTCTTATCCCTTTAAAGCAGGATGGGCTCCCGAGGAGGCTCGGAGCGGTGTCTGATCCCGATCCCTGCCCGGAGCTCATTTCCATGCCCGGGATGACGACGGCGTCCCCCGGCCCAGGCCGCCATTCGGGGGCTGTCAAGGAGAAAATTAACGTGGCCGCGGGCCAGGGATGTGTCACGGCCCGGTGCCACGGGGGAGGGCGGGATGGGTTCCTCAATGGGAGGCAGCTCCGGCTCCAGCTCTGGGATCATCCCAGGAGCTGGGAAAAACCGGCCAGGGCTTGGGTTCTCCCCACCTGCTCCACTCAGAACAGGAGTTTGGAAGAGCTGAGATTGATTTAACTCTGTGAATTCCTCCTTTGTCAGGCAGCTCCAGCTTGGGATCATCCCAGGAGCTGGAAAAAAATATCAAGGGCTTGGGTGCACCTCTCAGAACAGCAGAGAGGGTGAAATTTGGAAGAGCCGGGATTGGTTTAACTCTGTGAATTCCTGGTGATGTCAGGCATCTCCAGTTCCATCATCGGGATCATCCCAGGAGCTGGGAAAAGCTGGGGAAAAAAACATCCAGAGTTTGGTTTGCTCCACTCAGAACAGGAATTTGGAAGAGCTGAGATTGGTTTGTTTCAACTCCGAATTCCTGCTTTGTCAGGCAGCTCCAGCTCCATCATTGGGATCATCCCGATTTCCCAGCTGGGGGAAAAACCATCCAGAGTTGGAATTCATTTATTTTAACTCTCTGAATTCCTGCTTCATTCTCTGGATTCCAGAGCTTCCCAGGGATGTGCAGGGACCCAAGAGGAGCTGCTGCTCCCTGCCCCATTCCTGGTGCTGCCCCAGGGGAACGCAGGGGCTCAGAGCATTGCCAGATCCCAAATGGTTTGGAGTGGGAGGGACTTCAAAGCCCCCTCTCCCACCCTCCGGATGAGGTTCCACCTCCCACCATCCCAGGCTGCTCCACCCTTTCCTTGGACACTTCCAGGGATGGGAAGTCCAAGGAGGAGCCCTGTCAAGAGGGACGACAAAGCAAAACCACGGAGAACTGGTGGAGGATTTTCCCCCTCCTCACTCCTGTTTAACTGGCAGCGTTATTTCTGTGAGCCTTCTGAGCCACCTGGAGTGGATCCCTGGCACAGAATTCCCAGAGAATTCCCGGCTGCCCCATCCCTGGAAGTGTCCAAGGAAAGGGTGGAGCCACGTGGGGTAGTGAAGTGAAACCCTGCCCATGTTTACGGACATTCCAAGGTCCTTCCCAGTCCGAGCCATGCTGTGATTCCCTGCTGGAGGAGATGGGCTGGCTCTCAGGATCGCTGGGTTTATCATCCCGGAGCCCACAGGGAAAAAAAAAGACGGATCATGGATGCCTCACATGCTCAGTGACTCATCCCAAATCCATCTCCCAGGCTGGATATTCCAACCACCACCTCTGGAGAAGCCTCAAGAGCTAAAAACCTCCCGAACCCCGGAATTGTGACGGAACTGGGGGTGAGGAGCAGACACATTTCCCTGTCCCCATCTCTGCTGATGCCCCACAGCCACAGCAGGGCAGCAATTTGTTAAATCCTGGAAGTTCTGGAATAGCATCCTAAACATTTCGTTTTGCTTGGATTGGAGGCGGGAGATCGGCCAGCTCTGCCTTTTCCTGGCACCAGAGTCGAGGTTTGCTGCATCAGGGCAGGGCCGTGTGGGCATTGAGGAAATGTTGTTTCCATCATAAAGGGATCAATGAGACGGAATCTCCCCGTCTGGAATCTCTGGGATGGGTCTCACCTGCAGACTCGGCCTTCAAAAATAATTTGTTATTCCACTTTTCATTATTTCGTTGGGTTTTTTCCCCAGAAATGCTGTTCAGGTGCTGCGGTTTCTTCCCTGGTTTTTATTTCTCTGGCTGAGAAGTCGGACCAGCCCCATCAGGAATGTTCTGCATCTCTCTGCATTCCCATCAAATCCACTCTGGATTTAAGTGGAGCAGGGATTTTGGGGAGGCTGGAGGGCGATTC
This sequence comes from Cettia cetti, assembly GCA_013401135.1. Classification (NCBI taxonomy): domain Eukaryota; kingdom Metazoa; phylum Chordata; class Aves; order Passeriformes; family Sylviidae; genus Cettia; species Cettia cetti. The sequence continues at coordinate 11,437 of VZUI01047547.1, read as the reverse complement.
CAGGGCTATCCCAGGTTTTCTGCCCATGGATCAGGGGTCACGGATAACCCCATCTCAGATCTCCAAGGCGCTGTGCCGTTGCTGAGCTGATGAACGACACCCAGGCTTGAGAAAACTCCTTTTTCCATCACAGATTTGTGATTTCAAATTACCCCAGCCCCGGCATCGTGGCTGCTCGGGGCCATGCCGTGACAGAACCTCGCTGCCAGACACAGGGGCTGTGAAAACAGTAATTTAAAATCTCCGGGAAACATTCCAGCCAGGAAAAGGGGGGAGGAAAGGAAGAAAAAAAAAAAAATAATAAAAAAAAAATCCCAACTTGCGTTTGACATTAAAAACCAGAGGATTTCGGGGGCGGATTCCTCCCGCAGGTCCAACAAACGGCGGCTGGCAGGGGTTGGGCACAGCTGGGGTTCGACTCTGCTGCTCGTTTTAGGAAGGATTCTCATTTTGGGATCATCATTCCGTGATCCCGAGGAGCAGTGTGCGAGTACATGGGGACGTGGCTACATCACGGCCCTAATTAGCTCCTGGCAGCTGCTGAGGCGGGAGAAGGTCATGGAGTGCTCAGCTCTCTCATCCCTGGATTCAATCCCTCCGGGAATATCGATCCCATTGAGAGTCGCTCTGCAGGGGAGAGCTTCAGACGCCGGCACTCGTGGGTTGGGAGAAAATATCCAAAATCGCTTCCGGAGCTGATTGAAAGCTGATTCGGTGACATTAAATGGGGGTTTAATTATCTTTTCAATAAATAATATTGGATTCCTATTTTCTCAGAGGGAATGAGGCTCAGATTTCCCAGAAATTGGGGCTGCCTCATCCCTGGAAGTGTCCAAGGCTGGACAAGGGATAAGATGAGAAATCTGGGATAGTGGAATGTGTCTCTGCCCATGGAAGAGGGATGGAACTGGATGAGCTTTGAGGTCCCTCCCAGCCCAACCCATTCCTGGGGATACTGGGGAACATTTCTAAAATCTTCTCATTTTCCTAGGATTTTTATCTCCTCAGTATCTTCAGGAAGTTGCAGAAAATGCATTGCCAGTTCTCTGATTTAAAACAAAAGTCTTTGCTGTAGGGATTGTTCCTTGCTTCCTTAAATTCAGAATTTTTCCGGAATTGCTGCGGTTTGCTCAGCACTGTTGAAAAGTGGGATTTTCCCCCCGTTTCCTTGGTGCTGATGAGGCAGGTTTTGGTTATCCCTGATCATTTGCCTGCTCCCCGTTGTTCCCGGTGGGGGATTTGTTGGGATTCACATGCAACAGCCTCGTGTTTTCCCTGGAGATAAATCCCAGCCTTGTGGGAAGCAGAAATGCCAAAAGAAACTCAACGGAAGATCGTGGATGGAGCTGCTGCGCATTCCCAGCTCCAATTCCCAAACTCGTGGCTTTTCCATCAGCGTCCAGAACACAACAGACAAGGGAAAAATTCCCCCCCTTCCAATTTTCCTACATTTCCATGGATTGAAAGCCTGGATTTGACATTTCAACTCATAAATTGCTGCTGCCAGCTTGGAGAGTGAGGTCTCACTCTGAAGCAAACCCTGGAATGTCCACAAGTGGCAGTGGCATCTTCATCCTTGGAATGCCGTAGGTGACAGCCAAAGCTTTTGTCACTTCCTTCTCCGTGGCTGTTCCATAAAAAGTGAAATTCCAGCTGCGGCAGAGCGTTCCCCTCGTACGGCACCGACACGACCTCACTGGTGCCAAGAGAAACAGCTTTGGCCATCCCGGATCCCCGTGGCCATCCCGGATCCCCGTGGCCATCCCGGATCCCCGTGGCCGTCCCGAATTCCTGTGCCTGGCTTGAGACTCGCTGCTCATTCTGGGTGAGATCTGTAGCATTTTGGTGAATGTCACCAAATCAGTCTTCCATAGAATTTCAGGGTGGTTTGGGTGGGAAAGGACCCGAAATCCCATCCAGTTCTGTGGGCAGGGACACCTCCCACCATCCCAGGTTGCTCCAAGCCCAGTCTGACCTGGCCTAGAACATTTACAGGGATGAGGATTCCAGTTTCTCTGGAAAAAAACATGTCCTGTCCTGTTGGCTGATCCTTTTCCCAGCACCCCTGATTCTTACCAGCAATCCCACAGATTATCCAGGTGTCCACCTGGGATGTCCAGGCTCCCTTTTCCACGGGCAAAGCGCTGATCCAGGTGGTTACTCCCCAAAAAAACCCTGGAAAATCACAGCTGGCACCTCAGTGGGGTGAGGCAAGCTCAGCTGGCTCAGGTTATCCCTGGAACATTTGGAGAGGGGAGGAATCTGCTACTCAGGATGTGCCTGGATTCTGCATCCCGGGAGAAGATTCCAGCGGCTGCCAAGACGCAGAGATGAAGTCCCTCGCGTGTCTCGGCGAGTCTCTGCCGCAGAAATTTTATGAACTATTAGTAGGTCGTTAATGGTGCTGAAAACAATCTCATTTTCACTCAGTTCCGTGCCCGGTGAGCCGTGGCAAAGGGATCTTGGAGGATGCTCGGATGCCGTGTCGGTAATTCCAGCGCGGCAGGGCTGAGTCAGAGACGGGGATTTATGGATTTATGGGCTGGTTCTGCCACGGTCCCGTGCCCGTGCCTGTCCCTCTGGGCCACCAATGTGTTTATCCCTGGTGCTTGAGCCACTTCCCTCTGTCAGGCTTCAAAAATGTATTTAATGAATTTTCGGGTTGCAAATTCCTGGTTTTTGAGGGGTTATCAGCAGCTTTTGCCACAATTTGGATGCTCCCAAAAGGGGATTCAATTCACCGTTGACAGAGGATGTGTCACTCAAAGATTGTGGGGAGGGGACACTTCCAAATTCCAGGGTTTGGGAGGTTTTGCCATGATTTGGGTGCTCCCAAAAGGGGATTAAATTCACTGTTGACAGAGGATGTGTCACTTGAAGATTGTGGGGAGGGGACACTTCCAAATTCCAGGTTTGGGAGGTTATCAGCAGCTTTTGCCATGATTTGGGTGCTCCCAAAAGGGGATTAAATTCGCTGTTGACAGAGGATGTGTCACTCAAAGATTGTGGGGAGGGGACACTTCCAAAAAGCTCCCCTGGCTCCTGGGTTTCCATCCAGGCAGGTGGGATCAAAGTCTCTCTGCTGGATCTGGATGAATCCTGCTCTGCTGAGCTCAGCCTGAGCTCTGGCATGGTTGGATACGGAATATTTAACATTAAATCCCTGTCCTAAAGCTGCAGGGTGAGGAATTCGGCCAGTTCTGGCTTGGAAAGCCAAGTTTTTGGTCTTGTTCTTCCAATCCTGCAGGGTAGTTCTTTTGGGATATTATTTGAGGGATTTCTTTTCCCTGGAAAACACGGGTGCAGCGTGGAGCAGTGGGAAGGGTCAGAGCAGCAAAGATTTGGGAAGAGGTCCTGTTCCATGGAGACCTTCCACCTGTGTTGGGCATTCCGAGGTTCTCCAGCTCCAGCCTCTGGAATTTTCTCTCCATGTGGACACAAGTCCTGCCAGGACCCTGCTCCAGTCTGGGCTTCCCACAGGGTCACGGCCTCCTTCAGGCATCTCCAGGGAAAGATTTTCCTGCTGAAGGACATTTTGTGGAAGATGTCAGTGCCATGAGCAGGGCTGGGGTGGCGATGGGGACACTTGGGACACGTCAGTGTCATTGATGGCTTGAGCCCAGAGAAGAGGACCCGGTATTCATTTAATGCCTCTTTAAAGTTTTGGGATTCGTGGAAGCAACCTGAGATGTTGCCTCCAAACCCCTCACATTTTCCAAGGTTTTAAAAAAAAGAGGAATTGTTAAAGGACTCTGATGGAGGTGGTTTAAACCCACCAGCTGAATTATGTGGTTGTCCTTCAGCTTGAGGTGTTGCTGAGCCTTTATCCAGGTTCTTGAGGGTTGAGGATGATCTTCCAGAGCCCAAATTCTTGTTTTGGTGTTTCATGTTTCCACGATCTTTGAGAGCCAAGATCTGTGTTTTGTACCCCAACTGCTCCGCTCATGAACCCAGGGGATGTTTTTTAGGCAAGATGTTGATTCAGGCCATGGTTTGCTCCAAGTCAGAGGTCCCAGTCCTTGCAGGCAGAGCTCGGGAAGAGCAGAATGGATGTGTTTGCAGTGCACTTGGGCTTTTCCTTGTTTTCAGGTTCCAAAAATGGAGTGAATTTGGGTTCCTCCGGGGTGTTCTTGCTCCTGGCTCTGCTGTGACATCACAGGGACTTCGCCACTGCTTAGAAGGGAATTTGCTCAGGTGTTCCCCAATTTGGGGTCCTTTGTGGTTTTCCAGGGTCTTCCCAGCTGCTGGAATTGGGGAGGGCTGACATTTCAGGCCCGGGGTTTGGGTGCCTTTTCCACACCTTAAACTGATCCAGTTTGGAAATGTGGGATGAATCCAAGAGTGGTTGGGGTTGGACAGGACCTTAAGGACCACCCAGGTCCAAGCCCTGCCTGGATGGGATTTTGTTGGGATCTTAAACCCTTCAGGAACTCCTGAAATGTGCGTTCAGGAAGCAGCCGAGGCTCATTTTAACCAAACCTGCCCGGGGGCATCACTGTGGGCAGGAAAGGGTTACCAAGGTCATTCCCTGCCCGTTCCAGCTGATTCCTGGAGAGCCCTGGAGTTTCCAGGAAGGCTGGAGAGGGATCAGAGGGAAGAGAAGCTGCTCTTCTGCCGGAGAGCCGAGTCCTCTCCATCCTGTGCCGCCGAATCCCTCCTCCCTCCCCGACGAGTAATTACTGCATCTGTGAGTAATTAGCTGAGGTGGGCAGGACGAGGAGCTGGGCCCATCCTGCCTTTTCTGCGGGAAAAGCTCCTCCTGGGCAGCCTCCCCTGAGGGGAAGGACAGGGAAGAGGCTCTGGGAGAACATTCGGAGCCGTCCTTCTGGAGGAGGAAATTGGATTGCGCCCACTCGAGTAGCTGGAGTGGAGCTGAGCTCATTCCCGGAGCCTCTGGAAGGGGTCTGGGGGCTGTAGGGCTCTTCAGATCCCGGTGATGATCCCACAGCTGGGCCCTTGGGCTTTGTTGTGCCCAGGGTTCACATTTCCCGTTTCTCCATGCCAGTTTCTCTCCATCTCGGCCTTTCCCGAGACAAAGGACGTGGGGCACAATCCAGGGCGGATGGAGCAGCTGCAGCTCCTGCCTGAACAGCACCGTAATTAGCCCGGCTGCTAACGAGTGAACGCCCCCGCTCCGGCACAGCGGCCGAGTCTGGAGAGGCCGAGCTCCTTCCAGCACCATTCCTCCTTGGAAGGGCCTGTCCTGCCCAGGCCTGGCTTTTCCAGCTTTGTCCCCGTGGAATTTTTTAACCTCGTTGTTCTCCTCCTCGCAGGTGTCGGCACCAGGAATTATTACAGGAAGATCGGCTACGAGCTGGAAGGGCCCTACATGGTGAAAAGGCTGGAATGATGCTCCTGGAGATCCTCGTCCTGGAGGAGCAGAAAGGACGCAGTGCTTATCCCGGGAATAACGCTCATCCTGGGAATGATGTCCAGGACTTGCTTCTGCCAGAGAGCTCCAGAGCTGGATTGATGAGCCAGGTGGTCACTCCCAGTTCCAGGATTTTATGAAATGGGGCAACGTCTCCTCTGGGAAAGAGCAGCACTGGGATCATCCCGTTCCCTCCGGGGACATTCCGGGTGTCTCGTCACCCGTGTTAATCCTGCTGTGTCCTTGGGATGGGCTCCAAAGGTTGCATTTGAGGGATGAAATTTTGGGATTTGGGGATCCTTTGGAGCGGCCTGGTGGGAAAAATGCCTCTTCCCTGATGCTGTCAGCTTTTGTAGGGTTCTGCGTTAAAGCCGGGCGTGTTATTCTGGACAGGAATAAATTCCGTGCTTATTTATTTAACACCAAGCTCGGCTGCTTCTGTCCATCCCAAGCAATCCCAAATCTGCTCCTTTCCCAGGAGGAGGCCGTGAGGATTGGGAAGTCAGGACCTTGCTGGCAGGAGGAATCAAGATTCCTCAAAAATCCAAATTGTCCCTGTGAGGTGACACGACCGGGGAGGGATCTTGGAGCTCCCACTCCAGGCAGGTCGGGGTGGTGATCCCTGAGTGTCTCCAAGGGTGCCACCATCATCTCATCCCAGCGGGAATTGGGGCCGCTCCGGCACCACCTGCCCCTGGCAGATTCCCCCTGGCTGTTCCCAGCTCTCCATCCCTGGTTTTGGGGAGGGTTTGGTCCCTCTCTCCCAGCGTGGAGGGGAAGGTGGATCCTGTGGATCCTCAGATTCTCCTCATGGATTTCCTTGGAGATGGGGTGGAATTGCCTTTTCTGCCAGGAATTCTCCAAATTAAAGCTGCTCAGCACCTCCCTCACCTCTGCCCAGCCCAGGAGCCCCAGGGCAGGTGAGTGTCCTTGGACATCCACAATTCCAGAGTTTCGGAAGCCACGTTCCCGTGCTTGACTTCAAACCGGGAGCGATCGCCCGGAGCTCCGACCTTTTCCACCTCATTTTTATGGGATTTCAATCAGCAGCGGGGCTGGAATCCGGCGGGGACGGTGACATTTCGGGTGTTGCTGCAATAAATGACTCTGTCAGGAGCCTTCAGAAGCTTTGCCGGCAGCAAGGGCTCGGACACGCGGGGAAAACCGGGAAGAGAAGGAGAAATTCCATGAGGAAGGCTCTCCATGGTGTGGAGTGTGGGGTCAGGGCCGCGCTGACGCACAAAGAGTCAACAAAATATCCAGGGATAATCGAGTTGTGATGATCCAAGGAAAACTGGTGTCTCTGTGGGGAGGGACAAACCCCCAGGGCCCCTTGTTGGGGGTTTGAAGCTGTGCCAGATTTAGATCCATGCCCGGATTTGTGGGAGCGGGATTTTTCCATCCGCTGGAAGAAGAGCCACGCTCAGCTATTGACACGAAGGCTGCGTTGGGAAGAGATGCAATTCCTGCCCGGATTGGGTGAAATTTTCCAGAAAATTTGTTGTCCTGTCACCGCTGACACAATTACGGATGGCGCTGACGTCGGAGCCGTGACAGCCCCGGCTTTTTCCGGGGCCGGCCGAGCTCACGCCTTCCGTGCATCTGGGAGCTCGGCCCTCCGGCAAAACCTGGGAATTATTGGATCCATTCCCTCTTTTATTTTGTCTGAACCCAATCGGTTTGGAGCTGACCGGCAGCTTTATCAAGAAATGAAGCAATTTTTCCTCTGGGTTTATTTTTAGCTTCCCATTTTCCAGCTCGTTCCGGGCTCGTTTCGTGCTGCGCTGGCTCAGCCGTGCAGAAACTCTCCGGGCTTGTCTGCACAGGCTCAGGGATGTCTGGAAGTGCCATGGATTCCTTTGGATAGCAAAGCAGTTGAGTTGTTCCCGGTGTTTTTTGTGCTGGGATCGGGATAAGGGCAGGGAGAGCAGGGCTGGAAAAGCCTTTTCCAGGAAAAAAATTGGAAAAAAAATGGAAAAAAAATGGGAAAAAAATGGAAAAAAGAAAAAAATTTCTGATTCCGAGCTCCCTTGGGGACAACTCGAGGCATTTTCCTCATATCCTGCACAGGAGCCACTCCAAGGGAATTTCCAGATGGGTTTTTTCCCAGCACTCTGGAATTTTGGGTGGTTATTTAAGGTTTTTGTTGATAGGAATTCCTGTCTGGAGGATATCAGCCTGCAGCTGCCGAGAGCCAAATTCCAGCCCCTCTTCCTCCTCCCTTCGTGATGGAAAAAAGTGGATTTTTCACACAAGACCTCCCACAACTCTTCAAAAAAACATCAAAAAAGACCAAAAAACCCCAAATTTATCCCTAAAACCCAACGGACCACGGGATGTGCCCAATCCCAAACCTGTGGAAGCAAAACCTGGGGATGGGAAGACCGAAAACTTCCAGGCTGAAGGTTGGAATGGAGAGAAATAGGGGGGGAAAAATGGGAAATTCTCCCAGAAATTCCAAACAGCACTGGGCAGAGTCTCAGGTGAGGTCAGGTATCCAAGGAAGTGCAGGGTGATGGAAATTTGGTCTCCTCCCTTTCTCCCAGCTGGAATTCTGGATTTCTCCTTCTGGCTGGGACAATGAAATCCTTGGGATCTCCTCCAGCCCTTTCCCAAATGGGATAAATGGATTTGGTCCCTTTTAACTCCTGCAGCAGCCACGTGGCTTGGGGCTTTTCCCCCTCCTTTTTCCAGTTTGTGGGAAAATTTTGGGAAAAAATTGGGAGAATTGAGGTCCCTGGAGAAGCTGTGGCTGCCCCTGGATGCCTGGGAATGTTCAAGGATTGATTTGGATCCCTGATCCAGGCTGGGGATCCACAGGGATCAGGAGATATCCCAGGAAAAGGTGCTGGGAATTCCCAAGGTTTCCAGGTGGATTTGGGAGGAGCCGGAGCTCCCAGAGGACCGGGAATGTTGGCACAGGAACAGGAATTTTGGCACACGGAGATGATTCCAGAGGGGGAAGGGTTGAGGAATCAGGGATTTGAGCTGGGATTCATGGAGCAGTGGGAACAGGAGGGATAAATCCAGGAGATCCAAGGAAAACAGGGAGGGGAAGAGCCCCAAGTCCCAGCATGGATGGAATTCCAGAGGTGGAAAAGGTCAGGAATCTTCCACCAGGACTCCGGGAGAGCTGGAATTTGGGAAAACAGGAGGCAGGGAGTGGAATTCCCACTGGGAAAGGAGAGCTTGGGGTGGGATTCCTGGCTGAGAGGGTGGGGAGGGGCTGAACTGGAATTCCCAAAAAATCCCTGGGAGTGCCCAAGGAAATCCTGGAGCAGCCTGGGATGGTGGGAATGGGATGGGATTGAAGGTCCGTGGATCCCAGCCCAAACCATTCCAGGATTCTGGGATCAGGGACACTCAGGATCCATCCCCAGCGGTTTTTATGGGATTTAGGGATAGAAAAGGGAATGGAGACTCTTCGTGAAGCCCTGAGATTCCCAGTGAAACCCCTGGATCCCAAAATTCCTTCCCAGAGAGGAGCTGGATCCAAGAATGTCCAGCTGGATCAGGGAAGGATCCAGGGAATCCTTGGAGCCCCTTCCCAAGCCTCAAGGGGCTCCAGGAGAGCTGGAATTTGGGAAAAGGGACAGACCAGGAGGCTGGGAATGGCTTCCCACTGGGAAAGAGAAGCTTGGGGTGGGATCTTGGGAAGGAATTCCCGGCTGGCACTGGTGGCACCAGGGCCAGCAACCTCCTCCTTCCAGAATTTCTTGAATTCCCAAAAAACCCCTGACTTCCAGCAGCTGGAGGAAGTGGCTTGACATGGAAAAATCCCTTTTCCTGCCTGGGCCGAGCTGGGATTTCTGATTCCTGGATCTGCTCGGGAATGATTTGGGGGCAACGCTTCATTTCCGTGGAAAACGGAATTGGGGGAGTGGATCCCGCCAGGATTTCGCTCTTCCCTGGATAAATCCAGCCCCTGGATCTCCCTGAGTGATGGGGTTTGTCCCAGGGAAAAATCCACCCAGGCCTGAGGCATCCTTCATCCCAAGGAATTCATTCCATCACCCCGACAGCTCCGGCATTTCGGGAAGCTCCGAGGAAGAGAGGAAAAATACGGAAAACTTATGGGAATTTTCCCCAGCAAAGCAGGAAAAAGCTTCACCTTGGAATTCAAGGAATTGCAACATCCCTCTTCTTTCTTGGGGAGAAGCTGTGGATAAAAATGTGGAATTATATCCTGAGTCACCAGGGATCCAGGAAAAATGGAATTTCACCCACCTGCTGCACCATTCTCATCCCAAAACGTGGAATTCCAAGAGCGGCTCCCGCCGGGAATCGCCTTCCTCGAGTCCCCATGGCTGCCACCAAGGCCCAGCTGTGACAGCAATTTTTGGGATTTGGGATTCCCAGCGGCTGGAAGTGAAACCATCTCCAAAATCCATCATTTTCCCATCCCCCATTCCCAAAAGTCAGATTTCCCTGGTTTTGGTGGGGGTTTTTTCCCTTTTTTTTCCCCCCTCGGCTGAATTGTTATTAATGAGCTGCTTTTGAAAGGAGGGAAAAACACCATGGAATCATCTCCTCTCCCATTTTATCCCGTTCCCCTCAGCCTTTGGATCAATTCTGACTCTGGAGTTGTTTTCAGGGATTCTTTCCCTGGGAATTATTCCCTGGAAATTACAGGTTGTCACTGCATCCGTTCATTTCCCAATTCACGAGGCGTCGGAGTGGAAAAAAAAAAGGGGGGGAAAAAAATAAAAAATTGGGAAAACAAAGAGGAGTCGCAAATGATTCCAGGGAGGTGCTCGGTGTTCCTGCATTTTCCAGGAAAAAAAATTAAAATAATTCTGATGTTTTATTGATTTGTGGAGTTTCAAGGAATTAAAAATATGGGGAGGATAAAAATATCCGGCAGTGGGAGGGAATGAGCCCAGCATGACAAAAAAAAGAGGAAAAAGCCATTCCTGAGTCCTGGAATTCTTCTGGGTGGGGAAAGGGTGTGAAATCCTAAAATTATCCCAGAAAAATGGGGCTGGGATCAGGTCCAGGAGAGCACCGGGATGGGGAAAAGGATGGAGGAATCTTAATTTGGGATGGGAAAAGGATGGAGAAAATTCAGGATGGGAAAAAGGATGGAGAAATCTTAATTAAGGAAGGGAAAATGATGGAAAAACCTTAATTCAGGGTGGGAAAAAAGGATGGAACATCTTCATTCCAGGTGGGAAAAAATACGGAAAATTTTAATTAAGATGGGAAAAACAATGGGGAAATCCTAATTCAGGGTGGAAAGAGGATGAAGAAAATTCAGAATGGGAAAAAGGATGGGAAAATCTTCATTCCAGATGGGAGAAATTATGAAGGAATCTGAATTCAGGATGGGGAAAAGGATGGAGAAAATTCAGGGTGGAAAAAAGGATGGAGGAATCCGAATTCAGGATGGGAAAAAGGATGGAAAAATCCTAATTGGGAGTGGGAAAAGGATGGGAAAATCCTAATTGGGAGTGGGAAAAGGATGGGAAAATCATAATTGGGAGTGGGAAAAGGATGGGAAAATCCTAATTGGGAGTGGGAAAAGGATGGGAAAATCCTAATTGAGAGTGGGGAAAAAGGATGGAAAAATCCTAATTGGGAGTGGGAAAAGGATGGGAAAATCATAATTGAGAGTGGGAAAAGGATGGAAAAATCCTAATCCAGGATGGGAAAGAACCCAGCAGGTGGATCCTGTTGTGATCCCCGGAATTCTGGGATGAGTTTTGTTACCACAGCAGCGTTTTCCAGGGACAATTCCTGTCAGGAATTACAGGGACAGAGGAGCTTGGGCAGGCGGGAAATGGAGGAGGAGGAAAGGAAAATGGGAAAGGAAAGGAGAAAAAAGGGGAAAAGGGGAAGGAGGAAAAAAGAGAAAAAAGGGGGAAAGGGGGGAAAGGGGAAAGAAAAGGGGAAGGGGGAATAGGGATAGGAAATGGGAAAGCAAAGAAGGAAAAAGGGGGAAAAGGGGGAAAAGGGAAATGGAAAAAAAAGGGGGAAATGGAAAAGGGGGAAACGGAAAAGGGGGAAAACGGAAAAGGGGGAAAACGGAAAAGGGGGAAAACGGAAAAGGGGGAAAACGGAAAAGGG